>QNGE01000853.1:130719-152620 GCA_008508345.1 Paragonimus westermani
TGACGACAAGGTGTTGCTGTTTGACAACTTTCAATCGGCACAAGTAATGTTAGACGCTATTTCGCGTTCTGCAAAATACTTCGGAATGCGCTTTGCAGCCTCAAAATGCAAAGTGCTTCTGCAGGATTGCTGTGACCACGTAGATTTGATGTTAGATAATGTAGTCATAGAGGTTGTTGACCGGTTTGTATACCTGGGAAGTTGCATCAGTGACGACGGTGGCGGAGGTGTAGAGAATGAAATAAAAGCACGCATCTCTGAGGCAAGGACGATATTCGCTAATCTGAAGCATCTCTGGCGACAGAGAGGTATTTGCAAGTTGATCGTTACTCACATTTTATCGCAGCCTTCACATTCAGATAGACTTTTCAGCCAGCCTCTTTCGAAAAGATGCACTAAACTCGAGTTTCACTCTCATTAGAGCTCGCCAGTAGTTCGTATTCTTGCCACGGCCGGGATTTGAACTCCGGCCATTTCAATCATGAGGCAACCGTGTTGACCACTGTGCCATTGAGCTCACATTAGGCACGGCTGAATTATCAAATCTGAACGCTCAACCACCCTTGCTTGTGAGCAATGATCAGGTTGCTCGAGAGGAGGCACAGTTACTGCCTGTTAACTTCAATCGATAGCCCCTCGATTAGGACTTCCAAGACAGGTCGAAATCTCCGATCTCATTAAACCTGCAAGGCGAGAGGTATTTCTCTGGAGCTTAAAGGTCGCGTATATAAGACAACGTTGAGGGCCGTACTACTTTACGGCAGCGAAACCTGGCCGCTCAGGGTAGAAGACGTGAACCGTCTTCCGGTATTTGATCAACGATTTTTGTGTCCAATCGGTCCTATTGGGTGGCATCAGCTTGTAAGTGACGAGGATGTTAGGAAGCGGGTGTTTGGTGGTGATTGTCAAACGAGTTCTTTTGTCTGGTCTCTACGTTTGCGTAGGCTTAGATGGTTAGATCATGTATTAAGGAAGACGGCTATTCAACTGCCATACCAAGCAATTTTAGCCGGCGCTGCAGCTGACTGACGCAAGATGCGAGGTGGACAGATAATGACCCGACGTAGGGAAATGAAGTCGTTCATCAGGGGGCCACTGCCCACTGTATATCGGGTTCTTCTCCCGGACTGTGGCTCTCCCGACTCACAGAGTCGGTGTCTGTAGACTTCAGGTGAGATGGCGGCTAATCGAGCTCAGTGGAGTGAATGTTGTTGTTTGTCCGAGTTGTCTGTGAAGTGAGTGCATTTAATGACGCGGGGCAGTGAAAGCCGTAAGGAAGCTGTCTTGCCGATGACGCCTTACTCTCACTTGCAGCTCGGTTGTGTGTTTGCAAGGTGTAGGCACGTTGATGTTGTGTGTTCGAATGTGGACGTAGTTAGGTCCCTTTCCGTTCCTTCCTTTTTCTCTTCACTCTTCCTCTATGTGGTTTGTTTTTTCTTCATGATTGTGTAGCATTTCGGCATAATTGTGAACCACTGATGTATTGCTGTCTATGATGATGATTATCAGATATTAATAATCTCGCTACAGACTTGTTGTTTTTGTGGTGGCCATCCAAGAATCGTCCCGAATGAAGAGTGCATCTTTTCGCCATTGATTAGTTGCTAATTTGTTGTTACCTAGATTTGGTGGTTTTGATGAGACCCATTTACGAAAAACCGGGCCTTTGGTTGGATTCAAACCAGCGACAGAAACAGTACGCTCAAACGCGGCGAGTGCTCTACCGCCTGATGTACGATGCTGTTCAAGGAATCTTGCCGAGCCTGTGGATCCCGTGGATCACTTGGAGGATCCCATGTGAGACAGTGGGACGTTTAGTTAATATAGTCCAAATATGACATTTCCAGTCTCCTGGTATGGATTCATAACTCAGATCATGGAGCACACCTCGCTTTGGGGCATGTAGTTTCTGCCGCTGGTCCGAATCCAGTCGAGGCCTTGATTTTCCCCAATGGAGTCTTATTTGGATTGATTAGTTGTAACGTTTGAGCATCCTCACTAAATTGTTGCGACGTAGTCTAATTTTTAGCGTCATTTTTACTCCAAAGTATCTGTTGAGGTAAGTTATCTTATGAACCGGACTCTGATCGATATCGCACACACTGCGGGACAAATTCGTACGACCACCTTACCAACTCTGTTAAAAGGTTGGCTACATACGTAAGATATCCGCACCAAATGTAGTACGAATGAAGTTGAATAGTTTGGGCGTCGTGTTTAACATGTTATTGATATACAGATTGGGAATAACACAACGTTTCGAGCAAGTTGTAATACTCAACGTTTCAACCACCTCGGGTGGCCTTCCTCAGGAGTGTTGTAATCGATTACAACACTCCTGAGGAAGGCCACCCGAGGTGGTTGAAACGTTGAGTATTACAACTTGCTCGAAACGTTGGCTACATACCTTTTTGGAAACGGCCAAACAGATCTGATCGAAAACTAATGGGTTGAATCATGTTTGCGTAGTCTGTTGAAAAGGAAGATATCTTTGCACAAAAATACGAGCAATAGCTGGCTTCTCTGTGTATCACAGTTGTGCAAAGAATTAGTATCACATAATTCCTCCGTCTTGCATCTACATTTCCACACGTCGAGGGGATATTCCTTATGAGAGGTGGCTGTGCGTGAGGTCTCATACCTACACATGCTCGCTTCGAAGGAAACGCCAATCTGGCTGTTAAGCTGCTCACCTAGCGAGCCCTGTATATCTGGTAGGCTGCATTACGTCACACGTTTTCCATTATGTTAAGTTCAGGTCTGCAAGCAACCTTGGTCCCCTGAACAAGTAACCACGCCCTCATGGGGAGCTGTTTTGCTGGCATTTCATGGACTCTTACCACTTCAGCTAACTGATGTGCATTCCGGCATTTCGACCTAAAAAGCCTTGACGTAATTACCATCTACTATGTTTAGTTCAAGTCACGTTTAAAGTAAGCCTGAGCTATCTGAAGAGGTGATTTTTCGGGTTTTTTCTATACACCCGCAACTTCTACGAATGGAGGGAGGTTAATTAACTGTGCTTCACTTACAACAAATCAGTGATAGTGTAGCGAGAAGGTGTCCAATAAAGCACAATCTTTATTGTCCAAATCGCCAGTCCCATGCGACATTTGCTCTCTCGTTTATGAGTAATAATTCCATTCCACAACACCCCCAGGTTTCCGTTCACACGTCGTGTGCACTTCTAACCGATTTACGTGTGTGATCGGTGCCTTCTACCGGGGGGTTTTCTGCCTGCCATTCCTCGTCTGTTTGTCCGATTTCCTTGCGCGATGGCTCGTCCGGCTGCTCGTGCTGTCCGCCATTCACCCGGTGTTGGCCATGTCCGTATTCCAACATCGTGTCGAGATGTTCCCCTAAATGTTGGAAAAACCACGCCTCCAATCTGGCCGTCTGTCGTATTTCGCCTGCCCTGCCTCGCCCGTTGGTCCGATCCAGTCGAGCGATGACTCATCCGGTCGCGCATGTTGTTCTTGAATCGATCGCGGCAGGCTTTTGAACGTACCTCCCCGCGTTGAGTTATTCGGCCGAGCGTTCGAAAACTCGCACTTCCGACCTGACAATCCACCACAATAGTAATTGTGGAACTCGTCCAGAGATTAGAGAACTGTCATAATTGATGTTACTTATACCGAACATCTATGAATTCACGTTCGTGTTTAATTCAAGAAGGATAAAACCGTAAAAGTTGACCTAAATATGAAATAACGAAAAAGCTGTGAAACCGAGTACATACAAGCAAATGTTTGTACGTGGATTTGGTGGAGGATACACAAATACACTAAAAGAGAGGCTGTTTGCTGAAACTGTTTCGCATATCGTAAAATGGTAAGAAACGACAAAAACCAATGGAGTGTTTGGAAAGAAGGTCATTGTAACTGAACATATGTTTCAAAGATATGGAAAAAAGTACAATCCTTCGACAGCAGACAAGGGAAAACAACTGGTGAATGGCAAATCCAATGGGTGAGCACACAGATCTTGATAAACCGACTGACCAACTGGTGTGGGATGGAGCGAAAACCTAAGCGGAAGTTTCCGACTTTGATAAAAACATTAATTACGTGAAATGATCGTTTTATGCTTTTGCTGAAAGTAATCCCCCAGTTACTCAGCTGATTATCGGTAGTACGACGTTGCCGGCGTTCGTGAATTCCAGCGTGAACTGATTGAGGAAACCTGTTCGGCGGTCAATCTGCTAGATCATTTATTTAACTTTGTGACGCGATAGGTTTGGTGGGTCACCGAGTCCGGACATAATTTTTTTTGCGATTCCGGCTTGGCTTCTTAGCTGAGCTACTGAAGGATTGGCAATATTTGGTCACGTTGTTTCTGTTGCAGATTCGAATCCGGCCAGTTTGTTTGGGTCTTCTCTAAAAGTATTTAACGGAAAGAAGTCGAGATAAGGGTTCTTTATTCAAACAAGAGAGGGCAAGCATTGGGATCCTTCTTTTATTAATTACTTATTCTAAACGAAGCCAGTATCTCAGCACACCTAGATATGTTAATAGACAAACTGCAGGACTCTGACCAGCACGATAATTCGGATAAATTTTCCTACAAGACGGGAGAAGGAAATCGATTTGGGTGTTTGATACTTATCACTCCGTCATTAGGATATTTAGTTGCAAATTCGCCAGTGTGAATCAGTATGAAAGCAATGTACAGTGAGGTTAAGAAACGGAGGATTGTAACCAGTATAGGACCAAGACCAGTGATGAGTAACGATGAAGTTCCAGCACCTTATTAAATTGGCTGTGATCCATGAAGTGTTCTCGTGGGTAGCTCGACAGTTGAGCTCTAAATTCAAGATTCCTTGAGAAATTGGAGCAAATTCTCTCTGTCAACGCTTTTGAGAGCTTCGTTATGGTTTGAAAAGCGTATATGGACGACTCTTGGTTTTTCTGTCGAGCGATCACAGAATGGAATCGAATGAACGCTCGAGAGTACTCAAGGTTGAGCGTTAGAGACTGTTGACGAGAGGACCAGAATGCAGGATGTTCACCTGAGCTTTCATTCGAGACAGCAATACATCAGTGATTTTCACTGATTCCTAATTGTTGTACAGCCATGAAGAGAGAGACTGGCCCTGGTCAGGAAGAAAAAACCAGGAGGATAGAGGATCTAACCACCAAACAACTATGTCCATGCTCTAGGCGCCCACACCTTGCAAACAAACAAACACCCTATGAGTGAAAGTAAGATGTTATCAGCAAGACAGCTTCCCTACGCCCTTCACGACCCCATATCGTTAGATTTACTCACTTCACAGACAGCTCGGCCAAACAACGAGCTCGATAAACAACTGGGCTCAACTAGCGACCATTTACCCTAACTTCTCCAAGCACCTACTCTGTGAGTCACAAGGTCTACAGCCCGCTAGGCTAACCCCACCTACAGTGGCTATTTCCTTGGTGAATGGCCTAATTTCTGTACGCCAGATCATCATCTCTTCCATTCGCACCTTACGCCAGTCAGCCGCAGCGTTGGCAAAGAGCGCTCGGTGTAGCAGGTGACTAGCTGGTATCCTTAGTACATGGCTTAACCATCTAAGTGTGTGCACATGTATGCACGGAGCAATAGAACTTGATTAACAATCACTATCAAACACGCGCTTCCTAACCTATTCGCTATCTAGTTGTTGATGTCACCTGATGCGGGCGATCGAACGCAGACATTGGTAATCAAACACATGAAGACGGTTCACTTCTTCCTTGAGCAGACATGTTTCGCGGGTCTTAAAGTAATACAGCCCTCACTGTGACTTTATGTACGTGACCCCAAAGCTTTAAAGGGATGCCTCTCTGTCGCTGGAGTTGTCCTAGTGTTGTGTCCGCAAGAGACGCTTGGCCAACAAGTTGGTTTATTGCGCAAACTTCCGTATAGGTCATGTCAAAAACTAAACCACAAACGTGTACACTCATTTGCACGACGGACATGCACTCACATACATTGGATGACAGTACGTGATCATTCGCCTTGGTGAACGTTCTCACACATCATGTACACACTGTTTCGATAGTCTCTTCTTATCCGTCGTGTTCGGGGCTTGTCCTTTTGCTCCTGAATGTCCCCTGTGGGTAATACACTACTTGTGAGTAGTATACTACTCACAACGAAACTGCCTGTTATACAACACTCCTCCCCCTTCTGAGGTTCCTTGGTTCCTTCGCATTTGTCGACGAATCCTCTCCGATCGACGCGGTGTTTCCTCCCGGATTATTGATCTTCTGGTTCGTCGCGCCGGCATCTCGTGCCACGTTGCTAACTCACTGGCGTGCACTCGTTTCGTCTCGCCGTCCTTCTTGATCGTGTATACTGGGCCTCGTCTGGATATTACCAAATACGGACCTTTCCATTTAGGCAAAAGTTTTCTTGATCCTGGCCCGCTGGCACCGGTGTTCCGATGGTCTCGATATTTCACCCGTTCTCCTAGGTTGAACATTCTAGTCTTGCCGAACCGTTGCCTTGCGGATTTCTCCTTTGTGCGTGCTTGCGATGCTTTCAGATTTCGTTGGGCTCTTTCTCTTTCGGTTACCAATTCTTTAGTGGAATCAATGCACTCTGGCCATACCCCAATGTCCTGATCCACCGGAAGTCGAGGGGTTCTACCGTACATCAATTGAAATGGAGATTTCTTCGTGCTCGCCTGCACAGACGCCCGGTAGGCCAATAACACTAGTGGCAACGCAGACTCCCAGTCTCCTCCTTTGGCTGATAACCATTCTTTGACCGTTCGGTTGTTACGCTCAGTTAGGCCATTCGTTTGTGGGTGATACGGCGTCGTTCGGATGCGCTTGATTCCCAGTTGTTGCATGCGTGTTCGAAACTCATCGCTTTCGAAGCATGGTCCCTGATCCGTCAAGATCGCCTTTGGTACACCGTGGTTTGCTACAATGTGCTTCATCACCATATCTCCCACCGTAGATGCTTTCTGATCCGGAACGCCAGTCGCTTCGATCCAACGGGTAAAGTGTTCCGTCATGACCAGAACGTACTGGTTACCGCGGGCGCTCAGTGGAAATGGGCCCATAAGATCCATAGACCAGAGTTCACCGATTTCGGAGACTGGTATTGGTTGTAAGGGCTGTTGGGCTCCCCGATTGTCGCTTTTCAGTAACTGACACTGTTGGCATGCAAGCACGTAAGTTGTCACATCCTCTTTCATTTTCGGCCAATATGCTCTTTGTTGCAACAGATCGTACGTCCTAGTGCATCCGGTGTGTGCCATTTCATGGCAGTCTGCCACCACTTTCCTCCTCAGTTGTCTCGGGATGACTACCACGCACGGGTGCCCAACGCCACGCTGCCATGTCAATACGCCTGCACTGTTTAAGCCAACTCTTTTCCATTGGGATGCGATTATTTTCAGCTCCTCATCCTTAGTATTTGTGGGGATTCTCACGCCTCTTGCCAGAGCTTCAATCACTTTCCGGAGGACCTTATCTTGACGTTGTAGGCGTACTAGCGTTTGTGGGTCCTGCTCCATTATTAAGCCGTTGACTCCAACGGTCACTTTGGGGAGTTCGTCGTCTACTTGTGGTCGAGAAAGAAAATCCGCGACGCAATTGCTCAAACCAGGCACATGGTTGATCGTGAAGTCATATTCCTGTAAACGTAATGCCCATCGGGCTAATTTGCCTCTCGGGTCCCTCGCAGTCATGATCCATTCCAGGGGTTTGTGATCCGTCTCCACGTGGAACTGTTGACCCAACAGGTATGGCCTCCACTTGTCCAGTGCCCAGACGATTGCCAAACATTCCTTTTCAATAGTCGAATATTTCTGCTCCGTTGGAGTCAGGACTCTGCTGGCATACTCGATTACTCCTTCCTTTTGCTTGAGTACTGCCCCAATGCCACGGTCACTGGCATCTGTTGCTACGATGAACGTTTCTTTTGTGTTCGGTAGTTTCAACGTCAGTTGTTGCTCGTTCATCGCTTGTTGCACTCGCTTGAACGCCCTCTGGGCATCGTCGGTCCATTCAAATTTCTTGTCTTTTCGAAGGAGTTCGTACAATGGCAATGCAATGGAGTGAAAATTTTTCACGAACCGACTGTAGTACCCCGCTTGACCCAAAAATTGTCTCAGGGTTCGTTTGGAATTCGGAGCCATGGCTTCTCTAATTGTCAGTATTTTCTCCGGGAGAGGCTTGATTTCGCCTTGACCCACCTTGTGTCCCAGTAACACCACCGATGATCGTCCGAGCTGTGACTTATCAGCATTGATCCGCAGTCCTGAGTTCTTAATGCGATTCAAGACAGCATCTATATGGGCAGCATGTTCCGATTCCGTGTTGCTGTATATTACGATATCATCTCCGTATACCGCCACATTATCCAGTCGTTTTACCAGCTGAACCATCAGGCGCCGAAATGTGAAAGGTGCCCCGGATAGGCCAAACGGCATGCGCTTGAACTGATACTGTTTTTCGCCTACCGTGAATGCGGTCTTCTCACGATCTGTGGGTTTAATTGGTACTTGCCAGTATCCGGAGCGTAAGTCCAAAACTGTGAACAATTTCGCCTGCTGTAGCTTGTCAAAAATATCAGCGACGGACGGTATTGGTACGACTGTATTCTGTGTTACCTCATTCAGCCGTCTAAAATCCACACAAAAGCGGTACTTCCCGTTGGACTTCTTCACCAGGAGAACAGGCGAGTTGTACGGACTGTTGGCTTCTTCGATAACATCCTCGCTCAGCATGTTCTGTATTTGTCTCCTCAATTCCTCCTCAAGATGAACCGGTATCCTGCGGGGCCCGTGAGGTCGAAATGTTCCGGTTGTTGGTATTTCATGGGCAATCCAGTTGCAAAATCCGTACGGATCATCGTCAGTCGTAAATACTTCCGCGTATTTCTCGACCGTGGACTGGAGCAGGGGGGCTGTGCAACTGGGGGTTTTAACCTTGCGTACTTGGTTGACGCTATCCTTTCGCTGTCCTATGAGCGTCAGGGAGCCATACTTGGTTGACAACTTCTTGAGCTTCAAGTCAATCACGGCATCTGTTGCAGCGAGGAAATCGGCTCCGAGTATCGTTTGCCTGGTTTCTGGGGACACAATGAAACGGTGCTTTACGATATGGCCGCCGATACGTACCCCACATTCTTTCACACCGTCAACCAGTAGACTATGACCTCCAACCGTCTTGATCATCATGGATGTCGGTTCTAGGTTTTGCTTTTCGGCACGAGCAATCAACGAAATAGCTGCCCCTGTATCGACTAAACACTGTTCTACCTCTCCATCAACTTCAACCCTTGTATGTACGGCCCCCTTCTCAATCGCTCCCATTACTAGTCGACCCGCCCAACAAAAAGAACAATCACGAAACACTTTATTTTTAGACCTCTGAGACCGCCGGATTGGGCAATCCTTCTTCCAATGTCCTTTTTTTCCACAGATGAAGCAGCCTCCTGGTTGATCGTTCTTCCGTGCTGCTGTTTTCAGGGCAGCTACATCCGCTGCGAGTTGCTCCATTGCCTTCTGCATTACCTCCAATGTCTTCTTGTCCGTATTGCTGTTTGAATCCACTGAGGCCACGGACATTACTGCCAACTCCCGTGTCACCTTCGCCAGATCGTCAAGGTCCATCGGCCGGGCGACATGGGCAATACGGACTTGGTCGCGAACCTCCATCGGGAGACCTTCAATAAACTGCTCCGTTAACAACTGCCGTCGTGATTCTTGATCCAATCCTGGCAGAGCCCTGTCCAGCAAACCTTGCAGAGTGGTGGCAAACACGGACGGGTCCGCTCCTTGTCCAAGCCTGGCCGCCTTGAACCGCCGCATGGCCTCCTGGCGGTCGGCCGGGCTGTCAAACGCAGCCACCAGCGTCTCCTTCGCAG
The DNA here is from genome assembly GCA_008508345.1 of Paragonimus westermani. Classification (NCBI taxonomy): domain Eukaryota; kingdom Metazoa; phylum Platyhelminthes; class Trematoda; order Plagiorchiida; family Troglotrematidae; genus Paragonimus; species Paragonimus westermani. The sequence continues at coordinate 140,569 of QNGE01000853.1, forward strand.
CAGCCCACTCCATCTTCGCAGGGCCTCTTCGCGCTGCGTCCAGCACCGCCTTCGCCCTGCCCTTCACCAGCGTCCGCAGGGCAGCCAGCTTCCCACGGTCGGTCTTGACTCCGACCACTTCGGCCACGTCCTCCAAGTCCTCCAGGAACGTCCGGACGTCTCCATCTTCGAACGGCTGTGGCCAGGGAATCTTCATCCTCGCGTTCGTCACGGCACCAGTTGTTGTGTCCGCAAAAGACGCTTGGCCAACAAGTTGGTTTATTGCGCAAACTTCCGTATAGGTCATGTCAAAAACTAAACCACAAACGTGTACACTCATTTGCACGACGGACATGCACTCACATACATTGGGTGACAGTACGTGGTCATTCGCCTTGGTGAAAGTTCTCACACATCATGTACACACTGTTTCGATAGTCTCTTCTTGTCCGTCGTGTTCGGGGCTTGTCCTTTTGCTCCTGCATGTCCCCTGTGGTTAATACACTACTTGTGAGTAGTATACTACTCACAACGAAACTGCCTGTTATACAACAATAGATCGGCGAGTACTACCCAAGCCTTAGAGGTACGAGCTTCTGTTTCATATCTTCTGTCTCCACCACCACTGATACAGCGTTTCAGGTGCACCAACTGATTAAAAACCTCCATAATTTCGGTATTCAACATTTCATATGCGTGATCACAGCAGTCTTGTAGAAGTTCTTTGCATTTTGATGCTGCAAAGCGTATTTTGGAATATTTAGCAGAATGCTGGGTAACTTCTATCGTTGTTTGTATTGCTTGGAGGTTGAAAAGTGACAGCACCGCCAGTCACTCATGCCATGCGGGTCTGTAGGTAGAAGTTTGATGAACCACAGTCCACTGGTTCTCCAGATTGAGTAATGAGGAAAAGCTAGCATCCTTTTTCGGAAAGATTCCCAATTCTAGTGCACTGCTATCCACCTGCTGGCTTAACGCACAGGATTTTGAGCCTAAACCCCTCATCGTTCTTCTGACTAGATCTTGACATCCGGGTAGTATTTTAGTCCACACATTACCGTGAATATTCACAACGCTGTCAGTATCATACTACATCTCAGTGTAAGCCTGATCACTCTACTTGCTGCATACAGCAATAAGAAAGACAGTGTCAAACCAGTCGAAGTCACCGCGTGCAATACTTAGTAATATGTCAAGAACAAAAAGACTACAAAAGAGCTATTGAAAAGCTATGACCAATTTTGCCAATCTCAATGACAGGAAAGCTAAGAAGTGAGCAATTATTACACGCCACAACTGAAGCTGATCTTGCGTTCAACAGTTATTCATCGTACACAAACAATGCAGTAAGTAAACAAAAGTCACGCGGATGAACACTGTGAGTTATTGGTTTCCTGTAACACACCAGACAGTCCACACGGTAGCAACTGAAACGTTCAATTTGGACGGTTTCATCTTCGATATTTTCGTGCAATCGTTTATTTTAGGAGACAAAAGCTTTACAAGTCTGTCGATCGCAGCACACTTCATTCTCCTGTAGACCAGTGCACTAGTGTCTTAACACATCAGATTCAGTCAGATTTTTCTCACCAACGTAGCAAACGAAATGTCTTTGGGGTTTCAAGACACACGAACTTTGGCCCATGTTCTTCATCGTCAGTTCGACGGTTGAAGTCGATGTTTAAATACTCTATATCCGGGAAGAAACGAGCAAGCCTCAGTCAAGAGGTGGGAAAGGAGGCGGGGAGTACTTAAATACTAAGGACAACTATGATTACTCCGCTACTCTACCCATAACTGGTGATGCTACATCTGCTACTAATCTAGCGTAATGGTATCATTCATTCTACTCGAATTCAACAGTCCAGTTTTTAGCGCTTATTACACAATTTTGCGCTTCTATTTTCCATCCACTTGTTACGATCGTTTGCCATTCTCCTCTGTTCGACTGCGCCATGTTCTTTGGTCCCCTTAACTAAAAATTGACATTAGTTCTAGACCTTTGATGTCTTGAAAATGCTCTGTAGACCCACCAGTATGTGTTGGAAGGTCAGGAGTTCCCCCTCTTCAAATTCGTTAATCCACGTTTTCAACTGACGTGGATAAAACGAACACGTCTAAAGTTTGGTCACACGGCGATGCGTACACATTCGAACTGCCAAAAAGACGATCTGACAGTCGCACTGCTGTCTGGGCGAATTACACATTGCTGGTTGTCAAGACACCTGACACTTGCATGGGCTTTACAGCACTTGAGCGACCCAGCGTGATCGTGTGATGGCGGCCTCTCTTATGTTTGCGCATGGTTTTTTCTAACAGCGTATCAGCGACACACGGCCTGTAGATTTGTAATGCGATTTTCTATGCATGCGTGAGGAAATACATACGTGCGTGTAATAGCAGTCATCAGCCCCACACGTTGGTACTATAGCTCAAACCCATATTTGCCGCACAAGTGGCATGGAATATTTTGGAAGAAAAATACTCATCGAACTATTGATGATATACAAAAAGGGTGAAGTATTGTTAGTTATAAACTCCAAGCATAACTTGAGCGCAGTTGCATCACTGATTGTGGCACGATATCATGTCGAATGGCTTCTCTAACCGGTGATTCCTAACTAGTTCGATGGCACCTACACATTTTTTGATTTTGATCAATAATGATAGGTGTGGTAAATATTCAACAGGCATACGCCGCATGTGACCCACTGATATCGGGCCGTATAGCTGTCCTGTTTGATCATTTGTTCATCTACTGCAACACTGAAACCTTAAGCCGTCCCAAAAGAATTTCTAGAAAAACTCCGCCATGTTACTTAAATACTGATTAGTCTGAGGAACACTGTACAGTCTAAACATGGTACATTCACTTCAGATTAAGGTGTACGCATATGTAAAAGTCGAAACTTAGCGATCCAGGAGACTAAAATTTACAAAAACTCTCCACGAGACTGATGGTTGGTCATGTCTGAAAAGCTATTCCAACGGTGTTTCTGTCACCGTTTTGGTCATCACTTAGTTAATGTTCAGCCAACTCTGTTTAAATGATCACTATTCCTTCAACTATACCAAATATTTGTGTATGGGAGTGCCTCATGAGTTAACCGAACTGAGAAGCTCAATAGTAAGCGAACAAAACTTAATTTCAGTATACTTGGTATCATCTTCACTTCTCTCTTTCATTGGTCATGTACACATATGACAATAACCGTTGCCGTGTTTGTTGACTGAAAGTAACCTTTAGAAAAGAACGGGCTTAGTAGTTTCATGCACCAATTCGGATGTCCGAACAGTTCATTTCTAGACCAGGGGGATCTACCACTCATTAGCCCACATGTTGCACAATCTGTCCACTCATCTACAAACGCCATGTAGTGTATAAGTTTAAGATTCAATTTGCCTTCTACGAAAAGATTGAACTGTTGTGATCGATGTTTCAGTTCTCTGGTTTCTTTCATCCTAATAAAAATTACAGATTATTCAAATCACTTTGTTGTGACATGTTATATTGACTTCCTTTTGAAAGCGATTGGTCTCTCTTTTCGTTTACCTGTCCAAAAAGAAGCCGTCGCCTGCTATTTTACATTATGCGCGACCATCCACGGCGCCGTCAATTAACGCTGTCAGGAGTCAGTGTATGGCAGTCAGTGGTGAACGTGTGCACGAGACATCGTCTCTTTTTATCTTTTATCTGTTGGACTACTTTAGTGAGCAACAACATCTCTAGTCCAATTACTCATGGCTACGGTTCGCTGCTCATAATATATACTGTTTGCGAATTACGCCGGCGAGGCACTCAGGCAACGGCGTGGTCATGTTTTTTGGTGGTCCTCACTGTTCCCTTGGTTAAGACTGGTAGACGCTGCCTACCAGACTGAAGAATTCGTGATGTTTTTCTTTTGATAAAGTTCTGGTGAGAATATTCTTCCTCACAAGTATGGTGAATAGTGGTTCACACCCTGACACAGTGTGGTCTGACTCATGGCCGTCTGCTTATGTATGCATTTATAAATACGCGTTTTGTTCTTTATCTCACATTCATGCTATTTACATGTGACCTTGGTTTGTTCATGCACTAGTTTGCAATACAGCATTCTGGTCAATTAAAAAGATTTGTTTATTTTAACTATTTGTTAACAATCACTACGTTTTCCACGTGAGCCTTCTGACGTCATTGCTTACTTACGCTCTCTGGCTTCGTGTTCGTTATTGGTTCACAAAACCAGCGTAACCCTGATCCCCGTCATCTGTAATTCTTCTCTTGTTAGGAAATCAATGACTTGGAACGGACGCTTCAAGAACGGTACATTGTGGATGCGAGAAATGAACTTGTCCGGCATAAAAATACGGTTCACTGTGCTGCCGGACTTACTCATCTCATTCAGCATGAATCACACAACGTGCATCATGAGGTAACATACGCCAATGTACAAAGTATTGTATTCACTTAACTTGTAAGCTTTCAATATCTAAAATTGTAAGTTGCACGGGGTCGCGTCTCAGAATACGCTGGCGTTGTATCTTTTTGCCTCAAGTGTCCGATGTGAAGTTTAATGTATGGATCACCGTGATCGCTAATTTCTGCATTGGCCCCACCAATTGGATCAGTTAAAAATATTTTGATTTCAACATGGTCAAACGGTTGCTGCCGTCTGATCATTACAGTATAGTGAGCTGGATACTATCGAGTTAAACGGTCAATACAGTGGCCAGAGTTCTCAAGTAATCGGAGCTGAAACACACGACCTTACGATTTGGTGCTGGTGTCGTTTTTAGTGCACTGTATGAAACGAGTAAGCTGTACGTAGTGTGCACCAATGAAGCGCCCATGAGCTCTGTTAGTGCTTGACGAATCTGCTGATCTTTGAGAGTGTCGACTGTGCATTTGGGAAATTTTCGAATCCCCCTCATTCCGTTCGTGCATACCGAACCGTCTGCATAGCTATTTATAACTACTATGCTCCATCCTGTTGAATTGCTGCTCTTTCTTTCTTCCTGTTGCACCCACTCAGAACCAGTCAGATAGATAGAGAGACACAAATGGTTGGCGGTATCCGATTCGGATTAGTCTGTCACAGTGACCGAAGCCAAAAGACGTCCGCGCTTAACCATCACCCAAACCAAACGGTCTTAGCATCCTGAATAGGTCGTTTTCAAGGCAAAGCAGGTTCTCAGAGAACAAAAACACCTCAATCTGGATAACATTTTGGAACGAGCTGTCCACTCCGATTTCGATGACGCAACAAGTTACCTTCATTACGGACAAAATGGTCCAATAAGGCATATGTTGATGGAAAGTGGAATGACACATTTCAGTGACGAGATCGCAAAACCGAAATGTGTCAAGTGACACATTGTGGTTACATCACTTCACGTCAGCGTCTACGAATGGCGCAACAAACCTAAAACCGCAGCATGATGTACTTCGGATTCTATGGTAGTCTTTCCGTAATTTGTAAAACTGTTTCGTTTATGAATGCAGCGTTTTTTTCATTATCTATCGTTTAGTAGGAAAACTATCGTGATTGCACAAGTCGTTGAAGAAATACCGCATATCTACTTTGTCCACTCGCACTCGCCGACGCATGTTGGTTCCCAATCCACCATTGCCTTCCAAATGTTGAAACGGTTACAGGGATGAATGTGAGCAACAAGGTGTTATTAATCGTGAACCGTGGTGGGGAAAAAACACTGCATTGATAGGGCTAAACTAATACACTGGAGATGCGCGTCCATCCTGACCCTACGCAGTGCCAGCCGATCTGGGTGTTGTTTTAACAATGTGTTGGGTCCGTTCACTCCACAAATTCGGCTAGGAGGCATGTCCATTGGGCATGCTTTTTGGTCTAAACTCCGGATCGTGTTGCCCGCTTCACAATTTCGGGACGTACTAATAGGTCACAGGTAATTTACCTGAGGGACGATCAGTTGATGTCGACAGTCCACCACTGATCCCTATTTTGAAATGGAGGGAAACGACGCTTGTTCGTGTAAAACCAACATGATGATGATACCAACGTTGCAGACAACCAGAACTGATTGCAGGTTAATCACTTAGATTAGACTTCAGATTTCGAACGAGAAACTTGGAGCGACAGACGTCATGATATCCCTCTAGAGAAGTGGACTCGAAAAAACTTGAGATCGAAACTGCAGCTTGTGGCTGGTTCTTGAAAGTGGCTTCCCTTTACAATTCTCACAGAAGATTGACAGGATTGATGAAAATCGGTCTGTCATGTTATGAAAGACTTGGGTTCTGTCTGGAACTTGTATAACGAAATATTTATCATGCCAGGAGGACAAAAAAGCGACCATCTCACGGTGGTTGTGATGAGTTCCGAACCCAGTCACAACGGATAAATAGGTGTGTGCAGTCGGATGTTTGAGAAGAAATATAGGGGGTTTGTGTCGACAGATTGTGATACAGTGTATCAAAGATTGGCCATATCGGATTTCGATTTTGTTACGTATGTAACTTGATCGCAAGGGTTACTCGGGTTCTGAACGAAAAATTGCCCTGGAACACATAATGTGTTTCCAAAAAACTGGGTCTGCTGAAGACCAATGGAGAGTAGACCGGGACTTTGTGCGGTGATCCAAAAAAATCGGTAAGAGTATTTCAGACCATTTATGGTTGTGTTGCCATAATGGTAGTTTTTAAATGTCTGTGAAACTGTTCAACAGCATCATTTACTATCAGACGGTACACAGTAATACGATTATGTTCACAGCCCAGAAGTTTCGTAAAATGTTGTAACGGTTTGGATTCGAATTATGAACCCGATCAGTGTTAATTGTGGAGAGCAATCCGGATTCCGAGACCCGGTGTGCAACAAAAACACGTGCGACAGTGGTGCCAATAATGTCTGTAATCAGAATCCTTGTAGTTGTTAGAAACCAGACAGAGCATTCCTCCCGGTAGTTCACATAACAAGTTTAGAAGAGGTATCCATAGGAAACTGAAACGTAGCCTGAAGGCTGATCGTGAGGGTTTGTTAGAGGGAAAAGTTAAGGAAATGTAAACCGATTTCGCTTCAGGGAACACTGACTAACTTTTTTAGCTGATCCGTGCCACTCGTCCCATGCAACCGTCTGTCAGTTAAGCTGTCAGCGAGACAGATGACACTCATCTACAATCAATCCAGAAGGTTAAAGCGGTGGGCGAAACACTTTGAGAGTCAATTCGGCTAGCCTTCTGCTTCTACTGTGTTGCCGCCACAAACTTGTAATATACCACCCTAGTCGGCAGATTTGGAATCACCTACTGAGACTGAGGTCCGCAATTGCATTGCAGCTCTAAAACGTAATAAGGCTGTTGATCCAGATGATCTCGTGTCAGCAGTTTACAACGAAGGTGAGGAGGCATTAGTATAAGCTGTCACGCAGTTGTTTCAACTTGTGTGGACGACGGTGACCATTCCTCCGTGCAGGAGTCACGCGATAATTTTTCCCATATTCCGGAAAGGTATCAGGGGCTCTTGCGAAATCCATAGGGAAATTAGTTAGACCCCAGTCATTTCTAGGGTTCTGGCATCCATTATGCTTTGTCGACTGACTGCAGTTCGGGAAGTAAACATTAGGGAAGGACTGGCAAGGTTTCGCCTTGGTCGGGGATGTATAGGTCACACTTTTATTGTTCGTCAAATTCTGGAACAGCACCATGTATTCGCCGACCAACAATCGCCGTGTTTCTCGATTCGGTGGATTGATCTACACTTTTAGGGTGTACAGATCAAGTATGTGAAAATACTATCGGCAGTTTATTCCCATACTTCACCTCAGGTTAAATTATACGGTGAACTGTCTTACAGTTTCAGCACCAGGAGTGGCGTACGTCAAGGCTATCCACCCTCACCATTTTCGTTCACTATCCTCGCAGACGAAATAATGGAGGATAGTCTCCGGCACTCACAAGATGCCGGCGTGGACCTCCTACCTGGTGAAAGACTGACTGCTCTTGATTATGCTGATGATAAGGTATTCCTGTTTGACAACTTTCAAGCAGCATAAACAATGCCTGAGGAAATTTTGCGTTATGCTAAATAATTCGGAATGTGCTTCGCAGTTTCAAAGTGCAGAGTGCTTCTACAGGATTGCTGTGATCACGTAGATTTGATGTTAGATGATGTAGTGATGGAGGTTTTTGACTGGTTTGTATACCTGGGAAGCTGCATCAGTGGCGACGGCGGCGGCGGTGTCGAGAATGAAATAAAAGCACGCATCTCTGAAGCTAAGGCGATGTTTGCTAATCTTTGGTAACTGTGGCGACGGAGAGGCATCCCTGATGCTTAAAGGTTGGGGAGCGGGTGTTTGTCACTGATTGTCAGTCGAGTTCTTTTGTTGATTTCTTACGTTCGCACAGGCTTAGATGGTTAGGTCAGGTATTAAGGATGCCGGTTATTCGCCTGTCACACCGAGAAAGTTTTGCCGGCGCTGCGGCTGACTGGCGCAAGGTGCGAGGTGGACAAATGACCTGGCGTAGACAAATGAAGCCGTTCATGCAAGGGTTTGTCACTGTAGATGGGGTTCATCTCTCAGGCTGAGGCCCTCGCGACTCAGAGTCGGTGGCTGATGACCTTAAATGATATGAGAGATAATCGAGCTCAGTGGCGTGAATGTTGCCGTTGTTTGACGGAGTTTTCTGCGAAGTGAATGCACTTAATGACGTGAGGCACTGAAACCCATAATAAGGCTGTTCTGCTGATATCGCCTTGCTTTCACTTTTAGTGTGGCTGTTTGTTTGCAAGGTGTAAGCGCCTCGATTTTGGATGTTTGAATGTGGAGGTAGCCTTTTTTTAGTTATGTTCCTTCACGCCCCCCTTCTGTTTTCTCCTCTGTTCCTCTACAAAGTCTTGTTTTTTTCTTCATGATTTTGTGACACTTGAGCGTCAATTATCCACACGGTATATTGTTGTCTGTGATGATGATTTAGTGGGAATTGCTCCCGGCCAACGAGTAGAAGGATCCACACAAGTGAGAATCTAAGAACTGCCATTGAATGTGAGCAATGGTTCCACAATATCGACATGCACATGGTCACAACGTGAATTTAGGTGTGGCGTACATTCCGAGGGTAGAGTGTGTACGCCAAATTACTGGCAACCGAAGCAAATTTTCACCCAAACTCTGGTCTCCTTGCTTATATTCATCCGCACAAAGCATTGAGCAGTGAGTCTTAAGGAGGCACGAATTCCTGGTTGTGACACATTGTATCGTTGCATAGCCGACGTCACTAGCGGTCGAGGTATGGCAATCAGTTGTACCGGAATGAGCAGACAGTGGAACCGGTTGGACGTTGAACGAATATGGAATTGTAGTCGAGGCGGATAACTGCTGTTCTTCTTTTTCTAACCTCACCACTTCATTGAAATTCACAGTAGACGAGGTATCGATTGAATCCTCGTCTGGACTTGAGAGAGCGTCAGCAACAGTGTTCGGAGCATCTGGAATGTGTTGAATGTCCTTCGTAAATTGGGCAATATAGTCTAGGTGGCGTGTTTCCTGAGGCGAATACCTATCTGGTTTTGCTTTAAGAGTCCCTTTAAAGGTTTATGATCTGTATATACAGACAATTGCCTACCTCCCAAGAGGTGTCAGAAGTGACGTATTGCCCTGTAGATTGCTAGCAATTAACGTCCAATTGTGATGTAACGTGATTCGGTAGATGAAAGTTTGTGCGAGAAAAATCCTAGTGGCTGCTGAGATTTACGTACGGTTTGTTGTAAGACTGCACCAGCTGCTGTGCTGGAGGTGTCAACATTGAGTGATAGCGGAGCGTTGGTTTCCAAACGAAACAAAATGAGATTTTCTGTAAGGGAAACTTTTGATTTCTCAAAAGCCGTTATAGCTTAGTCTGACCTGTTGTATACTTTTGGGTTACCAGCCAAAATGTCTGTCATCGGCGATAATAACGGAGCAGCTTCAGGGATGAAAAGGCGATAAAAATTGACCATCTCTAAGAGACGTTTCAGTTGTCAGAATGAGGTAAGAAGAGGGAAGCCTCTCAACGATTCAAGTTTGTTCGCAGCTAGTGTAAGTCCGTGTTTATCAACGGTGTGACCCAGAAAATGTAATGAATTGGAACCAAACGTACATTTCTGAACATTGATTACAACGTCAGGACCTTGTAGTCAAGTAAATATCAAGCGTAGGTGTTCTATGTGTTCCCTTCTTGAGAGACACTAGCAACTAAAATATCATTCAGATAAGCAAAGACGAAAGGTGAATCAGAATGAACTTGGTCAATGAACCTTTTGAATGTTTGTGCAGCATTGCGTAAGCCAAGTGACATGCATAGCGATTCAAATACACCGAACGACGTAGTTATTGAAGTTTTATGGACATCGTCAGGATGGATCGGTATCTGGTGTCAGGAGCGAAGGATGTCCACATGCGAAAAGATTGTGTAACCTTGAAGATTGGACGGAAAATCGTGGATATGTAGTATCGGGTATCTGTCGGACAGAGTTATGTTATTCAACAGCCTGTAATCACCACATAGACTCCCGTCATTAGTGGTTTTCTTCTGAACAGTGTGTGATGGTGATGCTCAAACACTTTCGGATGGTCGGATGATTCGGAGTTGCAGAGTGTGGTGGAATTCGTCTTTGGCTTTAACATATCTATCTGGTGGCAAGCGACAAAGACGGATGAAAACCGGATTACGATGTGTACTCACGGGATCATTGATGGAATGCTTAAGGCATGACCTGTGAAAATTCGACTTTGCCAGTCCAGGAGATTTACATAAAAGGTTTGTATAAACAGAATTATCCAGTAATGAAAGTAACGAGGGTCGTACAGAATGATGAACGTTGACTGGCCTTTAACTAACAGTTGTGTATGGGCGTCAAACAAGCGCGTATGTTTCAGCTCAACCCGCAAGTCGTAGTGAATGAGAAACTCAGTTCCCAATATAGGTTGACGCACGTCCGCGATAACGAAAATCCATCTGCATTCACAACATAGGCCAATGTTTATTAATAAGGATCGCTGTTCGTAAGTGTGAACAGAAGTGCCGTTGGTTGCCATGAGTGTGAATGTGGATGGGCTGCATGGAGTGCGTGTTCTGTAGTATGGGATAACTGTGATGTCAGCTCCAGTTTGCACCGAGAAAGAAAGTGCTGATTGTTTATCTGGTATCACTAGGCTATGAATTGAGACTTGTCGGCCCACCGCACTCGTTTCTATTATCCTGCTAACTCCCTTTCCCAAAGGCTTAAGTTTTTGCTGATCGATCTTGCGGAAATCGCACGGCGGAGTACATTCGCGTGCAGAACGACCAAATATTTGGTATTACCAACAAAAAGTGGCATTTTGACAGGCTGGTGGAGATGATCCTCTGTAGGATGGTTGAGTTTATTCATGCTAGGTAAATGTAGTTGACTAACTTGTTCAATGAAAGCAGTAAGCTGTTAACGAAGCTGATCGTCTGCTGGGGCTGACTGAATGGAATCGACATTGGTAGTATGCATCCCTAGAATTCTATAGGCCATGTTGGCGAGTTGAACTATGGGGACGGTACCGGAAGTGGGTGGGAGAATATATCTCACAGAAACGGGCAGACGTTTAAGGAAGGTCTGTGAAAACAAAACATCATCAAGTTTTGTGCTTCCAATGATGTTTTTTAGGCGCCGCAGTAACTGAGAAGGACTTCTGTCAATAGTAGGCTCGTTACTAAATGACTGGGCATTTCCGGTCGGAAAGTGTGGTACGGTTGATTGTTGTGTCCCGAATTTGTTTATATAGACAATCTGTATCAAGTGATTCCAGGATATCCCTTAAATTACATGCAATTCTTGAGTGATACCCCGCACGGTGAGACTGGACCTTGACGTGGTGTGACGGCTTGCGCATCTCGATGACCTTTTGGGCTAAACTGGACAGAGTTACTCATACCAGGCAGGCCAACAGGTAGAGGTCTGACAAACCACAGTCTCCTGGTCCTCCAGGTTGGGGGTTGGAAGATAGTTGGCATCTCTTCCTGAAAAACGTACCATTTCTGGTACACCGCCACCCACCCGCTGCCTTGCGGTACAGGCTTTTGAGCCAAAGGCTTTGGTTGAGAACC
>QNGE01000853.1:155556-204632 GCA_008508345.1 Paragonimus westermani
CTCGCTGATGACGCCTTACTCTCACTTGCAGCTCGGTTGTGTTGTTTGCAAGGTGTAGGCACCTTGATGCTGAATGTTTGAATAGGGACGTAGTCATTTTCAGTAGTTAGGTCCCTTCCCGTCCCCTTCTTTTTCCTTCTCTCTTTCTATACAGTGTTTGCTGTTTCTTCATGGTTGTGTGGCAGTTAAGCATTAGTGTTAACCACTAATGTATTGCTGTCTATGATGATGATGATACCCCGCAAAGCGAACAGGGCTTGTTCGTTGTGCAAACCATATGCATGAATCATAATGACAAAATGGTAGCAGATGTGAACTGATTGAGTTTAAGTATGGTGTAAATGTCGAGAAGTTAGAACATGGTTTGAACAGAGTGGCTGACATTGTATCTCATAACCTGCTAACTAAGTATATAGAGGGTAATGATCAAAAAGACTTGGGGTTCTCTGCCACGTTGAACTCACCAAGTATTGACGAGGAGGTTATTTGTAATCAAAAGATAATACTCTTGTAAAACATATATATGTATATATGCAATATGTAAATAGCAATGTTCCACATGTATAAACGAATGACAATCTAGATTACAAAGTGTTTGGACTTATTCAAAATCCTGATGGCACTAAAGAAGTTATTGTTATGGATCATTGATTGAATAGATGGGAGTTTGTAGGCTGTGACGGAGAGATTGGCTGATGCAAGAGTAACCCACAGCTAGTAATTTCCTTGCTGTCTGACGATGTGCAAATCTCGGCAACAAAATCCTCTCGGTGCGACCGTGTCAGGATTCCAGGCACGATGTATTGTATCACTCCCGTTTCAAACCACTCATAACGTGGACACGTGTAAGAAGGCCTGAGGGCTTTTTTGGTTTGACAGTGTTTGTGACCAATGTGGTACACACACCAGCTGTGTCGGATGAGCTGGATTTGTCAGCCATGTTGGGGGTACAGTGCTAAACGCGGCTGTTTATCAAAATAACCTCACCGTTCGAAATGTAGAGTAAAAGATCGCAAGACGTCGAACCGCTTTGTGATATCAAATACGAAGTGTCGGCGCGGTTATTAGTGCAGTCATATAAAAAAATGTCAGTTATGCGTCCTGTCAAGAAGACACTCATTAAGGTTGGTTACTCTTAGAGAGTCTCTACGAGGGTCTTGGCACATATTTTTTGTACTATCCTCATACGGTGCCTGTTTAGCATATCTTCATGTATTGTTCTCGGTTTCAGATGGGAGAGTCGGGTAACAACCACCAGCAGTGTTCTCTTTCATCCGTAACCGAACAAAGGCTGTCCAGTTTGGAGAACCAGCTTAGCTCGTTAGTCGCATTGCAAATGATGCGATTAAGTCAACCTGAGGATGTGGACAGAGTTACTTTATCGCTGAACGCAGTCGATCCGGAGAAAATGGATGAGTGCGACACCCCTGGGGACGTCCAAACGGGGAAGATTCATTTGAGCAAATCGGGCGAGGTTCACATAGAAGAGAAACAGCGCCGTCAAGCGTACACTGAGGTAAGAGATCCCGCTAGCGTACAAACGTTTAAAGGATTTCATTTAGGCATGTGAATCTGAACACTTATCAGGCAGAGCCTACCACTTTCTTCATAATCTATTTCATCATGTATAGTTTTGCAGATCTGAAAGTCCATCACACCTCTTGTTCATTTTTCAGGTGTGAGCATTACTGACAAGCTATTGTGACTGAGTGTTTGTATGTGATAATTCAATCGTACCTAATGTGAGTTCACCACAGTGACCGGAATGCTAATCCCGGCCATGGCAAGACTATACGATGCCGAAAAGTTCTAACAAGATTGAAACTCGGGTATAATGCTTTCATAAGAAGTCAATCTTGCAAACAGCTGTTTTCGGTAATTCTCATCGGGTTTTTACAATTACATGGGAATACGTGCGGGTTATATGTGCTTTCGTCTGAAAAAGCTAACTGTGAATTCTATGGGAATACGACAGCCGCAGTCAGTTGTGAGTAACGTAATCAGACAATATTCAGTTCGGTCAGATTACTGAGTTTGTAATACTGCCAGTTGACCACTTGCATTTCGTCTCTTATCTCACGCTTGTAAAGTATTGCATCACACATGGTGACACCTAACCAGTGTCACCTGAAAAAAAGTGCTATTGATATAATCGTAAAGAAAAACTCCAACGGAACTGATCAGGATGAACGAAAGCTTGTGTTCCGTTTTGTTATTGAAGAAGTACGGTTTTCAGTCTCTTTGTATAGCGGAATATTCATTGCGTCGATATCTTCTCAATTGAAAAGATGATTATCTCTTGAAACATACATGAGGTTCGGCTTTCTTGTTCAGGACATGTTGTGGCTCCTGTCGCCACTATCATTGATACCGGACCATGTTTGGTGAACTGTTCAGTGTTAGCCTAAATGTGAAAGTCAAAATAACAACCTCACGGCTCATGAGACCGATTGCTATCCTGTTCGACGTACGTTCCTTGGAGGATTACGTTAAGCTGTGGCCAGCTTCGTACACAGTTGCAGACCTTGATACTTCCCTCTTATCCGTTGACGCTTTCAATATTACAGCATGAGACCTTAATTTCCGTTCATTTTCAAACAACGCTACGCAACACTGCGTTAGTAGCAATGAATTGAGACATTTTCAGTGTGTATTCGTAAGCCACTTGATCACCTCCACACCGTAGTTTTGATGTAACTACAGGTTGATGTTTAGGTAGTTTTCTTATTTAACTGTTCCACATAATGATCACACGAGTGCGTACGTGTAAGCTGGCCTACCTTCATCGTCTTATCCGAATGTTTTAACGTACAAATAGACTAGAAATATACCTTAGAAGAAAATAGTGGTGGGTTCCAGCGGACGTGCAAATCACTCACGTCGTGTCGTGGCTTAGGTGACCGAAACGAGCACGACGACTTGCACTACTCACTGCTTCCATGCCATGTGGACACACTCGACAATCCGCTCAATCTGTTAATGTCTAATCAGTAATAAAATTCATGTAACATGGAAGCTGAATTGTCAGTTTTTTTACATACTCATATCTTCAGCAAATGGAGGACAATTAACCTAGTATGCTTGAAATACAAAACGGCAATGATAATAATCACGGGCTTGCTGCAGATGCCAGCGAATGGTCACAGTTGGTGTCATCTGAGAAAATCCATCGATTCAATTTCATGGTCAATTAAAAAACAACGAAGCTGAGTTCACTCGGACGTTGAGCCAAGTGAGAGTGAAGAACAAGACGAGCGCCTGTGATCAAAAGTTTGCACAGCGATGTGGTGGGAAATGTAGGGCGTTCCGAAAGGAAGCGGAATTTATTCAGTCAAACTTTCGCAAATTGTGAAACGATGAAGTACAATATAATCAACGGAGTGTTTGCGATGAATACCACTTGTTTGGTGTAGCTCGGCAACGTCTAAGTGTACAGCCGTCAAGACAACCGGGTTACTCGAGTTGGCGTGTCGTTTAAACTCAGAGGCGGTGACGAAGACCTCGTTCTGTATAACATCTGAATGCGTGGCTGTTTGTGTCTCGGAGAGTGACATCTGCATCAGACAAGCTGGACTGATCGATGCGAACAAGCCGGTGCGCATACAAGTCGTCGATCTGACTAGTGTGGGAAATGGCTCGGATAAACGGGCAGGAAATGATGTGGACACGGTTTGACGCGTGCCGGGTGTGACTGAGAAAGTGGCGTTAGCAGCAGAGCAGCAAGCAGCTTTGATCGTAGGTCGTCGATCAACAATGTTTTTAGCCCAGAATGGACATTGACAACGACTGGTGGTGACATATTTCAGTGATTCATCACCATGGAAGAGAGAATTATTTGTTCAACAAGAACTTGTGGCTTATTGTGGCTTCACAAACCACTTCAGCTATCAAAAATGAGGAGTATCTCCGCGAGACTTTCTGGGAAGAGGAGGTGTGTGCGAGTTAGGTCACCTCGAAGACTTTGGTTCCGTAGTGAAGTGAAAATTAGGAGTTCCCGCCTGGAGTTCTCACGTAATGTTCCGAAAGCCTAGTCCTTTTGTCGCAACAGTTGAGTAAAGACGCTGTAGCCCATTTGTGTTCTTTCAACGCCAGTACTCTTACCAATGAGTTAGCATGATCAAACAAAAATGGATATACTCCATACACCCCCTGTAAATGGTCTGAAATGTTTTCTTGTCTATACGAGTAATGTCCGTTTTTATCATGGTTACTTTTTCACTTTTAAACTCTCACTGCAGATCTTGATTTTGTCTCGATTTAAATTAATTCATTCATTTTTCTGTATCTGTCGAAGTTCGACTTAGCCTGTTACTTGAGGCCTGGTTACCCATAGAAATGCATGATGTCACTGTTGCAGTTGACAATTTCACACATCATTCGAATCTTGCGGCTAGTCACCGATGTCGCGGAACTCGTTTTGTAACCGGCGCAAATAACGATTGGTAAAATAATGGTAGGATATTCGAGTACAATTTCGTGTATGCGAACTGCAGATCCGCTTCAAGGTTTGTGACAGAGCATTGTTCAATCCTGCTATGCACTACCTAGCTAACACCCAATTATATATCAGATTTGGGACAAATAAGTTTGCTAACTTCCTGACAACTGCAATCATCCGTATATCAGACCAAAATTTGTACATTCCTCATTGAGAATTCTATCATCCGGATAACATTTTTACTACCATTGATTAGTATAAATAATATTATAAAGTTTCCCACGAAAGTGATGGTTGAGTATGACACTGTTGTCCCATTTGTTTGTTAACTTGTCCCATTTGTTGTCCCATTTGTTTGTTAACTTGTATCACTGGGATACTCGCAGCACGCGCTTATCAATATTTGCCCGTTATTTTGCAGTAACATAAACCATCAAACACTGATCACATCTGATTATCACAAAGTACGACCTTTGTCGTGTACACCAAAGAACAGACAGCACCTAAAATGGATTCCTCCTTCCAAAGTCCTTGAATCATTGCCTGACTCACGCTCATCCTTAAACTGGGATCTCGTAACATTTTGCTTCAGCTTCTGTTCCTATATTTATTGTCTTCACACTCATTCTGATTGATAGCTTTTTTTAAAATTGAAAACTGAAACAAAAGAAAGAATGTTTACAGACAGAGGAACTGTGTATTTTGTAAAACAGTTACAATACGTTAAAGTCGAATAAAATCCACTGAACTCCTTATACACCGGATCACTTCTGGATGGTAAGCCTTTCCAGGATAAACAGAAAGTTCGGCCAAGATTATTTTCTAACTCTCATCAACTCATTTCTATATTTTTTAAAAATTCCTAGATACTTCTCGATCTAAAGTGATGTTTTACCACCATATTCCTCAGTCCTTTGAGGTAAGATCTGAAACTCTTGAGCAGGTCCGTGGAGTTTCTCGTCCAGTGCACACATTTCATCAGTGTTACTATTGGATCACACTTAACAACATGCAAGCAGTTTGTTGACAAACTCCTCCAATTCCAAACTCAATTCGGTCATTATCTACCCCGGTAACACGATGCATCCATATGGTTCTGTACGCTAGCGCACACTTCATCAGAGATCTTTTGTTCACTAAAAAAGTTTCAGTTCAGCCCGTACTTATTCCTCTAGAGCTAAGTAAGCGGATGTGTGTATAACAAAATGAACCCTCTTGTTATTGTGACTATACAATAATGAATTCATAATGTTTTGGTTCCAGTCTTATGCTGGTCATTAGAACACTACTGGATCTGTGATGTTCTTAACAATTGGGTTTCTACCCCTCAGGGTACGTAGAACAATTTCTTGAATTGGTTTGACTTTATCAAAGTTTCATACGGACTGAACAACCGTAAACGTAACGATACTAAACTACATCTAACTACTGAATCGGAATGACCCGAATGTGGCACACGGTTTTCGATTTTCTGTTTACCTCAGTTCGTAGAATCTTGGTGAGTTTGAGGGTCATGCGAGCAACAGCCTCCCTATTACTTGTGGGGTCGAACGGAATGAAACAACATTTGGGAGTTAAACAGATTCGTTTGAGAAACTTCCTGTTTTCCAGTCGTCCAGTGAAGCTATGACCCGTCTGCTAACATACTCGGAGTGAAGCGTCCAGTTGATAGATGACCCACGATCAAAACTGCCTGCTGCTCTGCTGCTAACGCCACTTTCTCAGTCACACCCGGCACGCGTCAAACCGTGTCCACATCATTTCCTGCCCGTTTATCCGAGCCATTTCCCACACTAGTCAGATCGACGACTTGTATGCGCACCGGCTTGTTCGCATCGATCAGTCCAGCTTGTCTGATGCAGATGTCACTCTCCGAGACACAAACAGCCACGCATTCAGATGTTATACAGAACGAGGTCTTCGCCACCGCCTCTGAGTTTAAACGACACGCCAACTCGAGCAACCCGGTTGTCGCGACAGCTGTACATCCAGACGTCTATTTCCACCAAGCTGCTTAGTTAGACAGGCTGCTAGTTTAACAGTTGAGAAGGAAGATTTTCGGTGGTCCTCATGGTGTCTTGCACGCCTCGGTCTCTTAGGTTGTGGCACGAGTCAAGTGCTCATTACGCTAGTTAGCACTGCGGTTCTCTTCTCAGATGTATTCTTGACTTACCTGTTGATTACACACGGTTGTTGTGTTTTGCCTTGCACCTGGGGCACTTATGTTGGTTGTGATTGAAGTACGCTGCCATTTGATCGGTATTCAACGTTCGTATCAATCTGCCACCTTGGTCTCTGTAGGCTTGTTTAGCTGTATTCCTGTAGCTAGTTTATCTGGTGTTCTACCAGTGCAGGATTGTTTGGTTGTCCAACTATGTGACCATATCATTTCTCACCCCAATCCCTGTTTGTGTTCTCTTCGGCGAAGACGGTGTCTAGGAGGATTGTGGCAGATCATGCAAATATTACCGGTAAGTTGATTCTGTGCCGGTTTCTTCGGCTGACGAAGTGTATGCTTATTCGATTTTGCAGTTGGATTTTGCTTAGGTCATTGTTTAGTTTACTCTTAATCGGACTTATGTTTTTCACATACTGCTGGGCAACAATTGCTGTCTCTTGGCTAAAAATGTGTGTTCCACTCGGATGACCAATCTGTACTTTCAAGGGTGCCTAGAAGCATTCCGGTAGGTTGACCAACCATTCATAAACAGGGTCAACGTTCAACTGAATTTTGGGCATCAGGGCCAGATCAGGTTTCACAGAGAACTGCTAAACGCATTTAACACGAAAAATGGCCGACTTTCCCCGTTTGTCATTTTTGTTGCACATGAACTGATGATGTCTTGCTTGGCAAGCAAGCGATCAGTAGTGTTGACAAAAATGTACCGTTGTTCTACAGTTTTGGTAACGCTTAAATATCACTAGGTCATATTTATCACTCTACGCAGTCCCTTAGAATGGCTTACCAGCATAAGATGATTGTATGTGGATCCAAAATTGTGGTAGTAATGTGTTTATTCCTGTGCCTAATAAAGTTCGAATGTTGTTACTCGGTCTATATTCTTATACAGTCGGAACACAAACGATGGCGATGTTAGGAGTGTAATCGGTGCTCTCATTTCCAGCGCTAGGATAGCTTTCTCTGAAGTACGGCATCGCTGGCGCCAAAACATATTTCATTCAAACCAAAGGTTATGGTTTTTTGGTCAAAAACATGTCAAGCCCAACGTTCAAACTACGATATTCATCGACCGATCAGCATCCTATCCATTCTGAACTATCTTTTTATATGACTGAATCTAGAGCTGTTCTGTTTCATCGCCATTAAACTTGAAGAAGCCAAGTGTGGTGAGATGTTTGCTTATCGAGGTTTGCCTTCAGTCGCACACGCCAGGTGACGTCAGTGTGTAAAGTGTCGAGCATTCATGTGTGGATGGCTAGACCCCAGGAAAATACCAACCCATCAATTACTGCGTTTTAAAAACCTGGCAAATCGGTATGATGTACTGGGCGATCAACGAGTGAATTTTTTTGAGAAACCAGTGACGTTCATTGGCCAGGTAGAAACCATACAACCTGCTTGTCTCTTGGGCTTGGCCCCTCTTGCTCCACATGTTCTTCTGCTGATGATGGGAATTTGACTGCTACCCGTATTTGGTGACGTAGCTGTTTTCTCTGTTTCGTTGGGCTTTCCTTGAAACAGCGTCATTTTCTGAAACAAGACATTGCGATCTGCAAAGACTGTCGCAGATGCCCATTGACACATTTACAATTCAGTGTTTGGTTCAGGCGCCTGGATATCGATTAGTGATTATTTGTCTAGGTGACTGCAGCTTACGAAAACGTATACCACTCAGTACTTATCTCCACAAATGCATACTTACTTGAAGCAGTAATCTTCTGAATCGATAATTTCAAAACTCATCATTTTTTTCTAATTGAATCGTCACTTTTCTGTACAAGTCGGATCATTCTTGCTGTTCGATAACTGTACACTACTGGCCAAGTTTGGCTTTTCTGTTCGAGCAATTTAGTCTCACTATTTAGGATAAAATGTAAATTTCCTGGTGATCCTTCAGCATTGCTATGTTCAATGATGACAACGTTATTAGTTGAAAAATATAAAACTTCTTGTCAGTTCTAAATTTGTTTGTTGTTCTTACTGAGAAAAGTGCGGTTACATGTTAGTTTTCTGTCTATCGTTGTGAATGAAATCAAACAGGCGATTGATCTTTTTCGAATGAACCTGTAAAGATATTTCAGCTGACATCGTCATTTAAATTGCATAGACTGTAGTCGATACTAATGCATGTATTCGAACAGTTACAAAAACAGAAATAATTCGATCACGATAAATTTAGAGAATAGTGGTGCGATTAAACTAGTCAGGTTTCGATCAGATCATCCAAAGACTTGGATCAAGTTAGGAGTTTTCAGTGTGGACGATATCGATTTCATAACAGCGGAAGGTAATATATCTCAAATGTGTGCGGTAGTTTAAATAACCTATTTTTAAAAGTATATACACTGTCGAGAGGATGGCGAAATAATTGAAACTGTCGAATATAAATGAGGCTGGCAAATCGTCATACGCTTAGCCAAGCTCACCACAGGCGTGTTAGGTTAATTGTCGTGCGTTTATACGCATGGAGCAGGCTTTCAGCAGTAATCCTTTGTGTGTGTGTGTGTATGTGTGTGAATCCTTTGTGTGCCCTTGTTGATTGCAAGTTCAACACATGAAGAGAATAATGTGTTATTTTCCTCGGACTTCCATAATGAGTTACTGAATCGTACGCAGAGTCGCCCAATTTGCCGTTGTTATTCGTTTGTGTACAAAACGTATCACCAGTATATTGTGTACAATACGTTGTGAGTTAAACTGATGTTTCAACTGTTTTAAATGTGCCGTAAAATATAAGCGCTTACAGCTACCACCGGAGTGTTATGACCGCTTTATGAAGTTGTCAATAAAATTTACCGTCAATTAAAAATGGAATATTCGTAGTTTGGATGTGTAAACGTTTGTAGACTTTGTGTATAGTTAACCTCAGAGAGATACGTCATGTTGCGTAGTAATGAATGATAACGAACAGTTCATTTAGCGGAACGTTATTAAAATTAGCTTACAGAACAAAATGTTCCCTTAGTCACCCTCTCAGGCTAGTTGTGTTTTATTGGTACATGACAGTCACTGCAGCTCGACGGACCAGATTACGGTGAGAAGAAATGATCGTGAATCCGAAACGTGTATCGTGTTTGTGTGCTTTTTTGCCAACTCACATTTTTGGCACTTACGGTCCTCTTGATAGGAGTTCTTGGAGCTTCTCTTTTCAGTCAGGTCACTCATCAGAAACTAGAGTTCACCTGGCGCGGGCCACAAATATCCTTCAAATTTCATACGAACATATTATTCCCCCAAGAATTATGAATTTTTCCGGTCCTCATTTGATGAATGCAGTAATTCCATATTACACAGTTTTTCAGATCTCTATACATATCAACTAACTGAGGCAAGTGGATGCCTCTCCCTTCGTCCGTTTTTGAGCTAATCGATTCCATAAATATCCAGTGTAGCGTGGTGCACATTGTACAAAGCTTATTTGGCTCAGTATTTCTCTTTTTTGCATTATCCAGATAGCTTAGGGTATTTGATTAATATGCGGGCTTAGTTCTGAAGAGACTCAGGATGCTGGAGGAAAATCTATACTGTTGACAGGGAACTGCAATTTGACCCCTGTTTGAACGACTGGATTAACCTTTGGTAACTTTTTAACTATCCATTGACTTTCCAATTGTATGGTGATCAGTGGATCTGGAAAAGACAGCTGTGAAAAGCTTAGGACTTGGCTGAATTCATATCGACGACGGAACGTCCAGACGCGACAGCCACTCTACCAGCTGCGTTACTAAGCTTCGTATCTAAGCTGTGCGAAGCGAATTGCTTCTCCCTTAATTACTGCATGGACTTTCTGTACAGATTGGCAACTGGTCTTTGGATCCCTGCCGGACTGTCATGTTTCTCGTTTTGAGCTATCTGAGTGAAATCCTATGGCGTACGCTTTAGAGGTATCTGATGCTGATTGTTGACCCGAACTGACGCAGTACCTCACAAATCAGCATCCACCACCGCCCACCAATAATCATGCGACATGACGGTCAGTTGATGAGGTGCATAGCTTGTTGCATTCAAGGACAACGACCAACCCCCACAACTGATTACCGAGTCAAACGATCAATAAAGCGAGCAACACTATTGGATCGGAAATTACCACAAGATAAATAGCATGCCATTCAACGAGACCAGACAAATCATCATCCATTGGAGATAAGCGGACGAGTTGACCAATAGATTAAAGAGTTCACCTTAAACGATCCCTTTTTGTACTAGTAGATTTCGTTCAGGGCCTAGTCTTGGTTTCGAGTTCACAGAGTGCCACACAATACACTATCTTCTACTTTCCAAGTTCAGATGAATGATGCTGGATTAAATTGTTGATCTGCATCTGAAACCATGTTGGCTGTTTATTTCTTTAA
Organism: Paragonimus westermani; assembly: GCA_008508345.1. Lineage (NCBI taxonomy): Eukaryota > Metazoa > Platyhelminthes > Trematoda > Plagiorchiida > Troglotrematidae > Paragonimus > Paragonimus westermani. The sequence goes on from QNGE01000853.1 coordinate 166,529, forward strand.
AACCACAGTAAATTTTCAAGTATTCTGTTGCAGTTGTTCTAACTCATTTCAGATATCTGTTCTCTGTTTGCAACTACCACGTTCTATCTTAAGTTATTTCATAAGCAGTGGATATGCTTACTACTCATTTCAAATGTTTTGGACATTGCAAACCGAAACACTACTTATAACTACTTGTGATTTTTCTTTGCTAAACATTCGTCGAAAAAATGTACACTGGTGTGATGCGTATGTTCAGTAGACTACAGAGGTAACGTAACCTTGTTGGACTAATCAGTAATGTTAAAAATACGAAAGATAAAGCTCGTCAACTTGGAATAGGAGAAGCACGTGAATGTAAGTTGCACATAGTCAAGCCTTTTTGAAATTACAATCTTCTATGGACATTACTCACTTTGTCTTTAGTAGAGTTGTTATCTAGTGGCCAAAAACTGTACAACCCCTTTGTTCCACAGACAGTCTGATGTTTGATTAGCGTACAGCGTTTCCAGTGGGCCAAATCTATGCAGTTAACCGTAATCCAACTAGCAGTGTCGTTAGAGATGAATTCCGTTTCAGTGTTCTGGCCGTATCTCAAAATGGGGGACAAAAATACTTTATGATAGAAAGCCGAATCTCGGATTTGCGGGAATTGCTTCTATGTCAAGTCGTAATTACTCAGCTCGCTGATATAATTCGGATGCTTTGACATAACTTTCAAGTGATGAATGATATCGTATTTCGCTCAAAGAGCGACGGTTTCGATTTCTTCACCGAGAACTCCGGGTTTTTTAAGCGCTGAAGAAGTGAAACGTGTAAACTTTACGTGGGGTTTGTGATATTCGTTTTTCACCTTGCACCCACGATCGTTTTTATTTAATATATTTTCTTGTGTCAGTTCGCAAACAAGATGAAGCCAAACAACTTTCAGCGAGTCACAAGCAACCGCAGTCCTCACCGAGCGCATCCAGATCTCCAACTATCCCTGGAGCGGAGTTAGATGTTGTCAGACCACACCAAGTGTTCGACAACGAGGAGCATCCTCCTGGTGCGCCCAAAAAACCCCAAGGCAGCCGGACCACAACACCAAAGCAGTTGTCCACAGCTCATCCTACGTAAGTTAAAACTGCATTCTAGTCACACCGTTTACAAGTAGTGAACAATAAACCGTTATACGCTATTCGGTGGTTCCAGCAAACGCATCCGAACCCGTGGAATAAGCTACTCTCATTTACGGCGGAGTTTCCTAAACCGCTTAAGCTTAAAAATTGACAGCTGATTCTTTCTAATTCTGGAGGTTCTTATTATCCACACTCGGTCATCGACGTTTGATCGAATAATCGCACCGTCGACTTCTGCAGAATGTCTGTTGCGATACTTCCTGTTCACAGTCTGGCCGTAATTAGGATGTAGATAGGTGTACGTCAGACGTGCATCACTTTCTGTAAGTTCGACCACCTATAGAAATGACAATGAGTTCTGAACTCAACATCACTCGTATATGATCGCGACCTTCCAATTCTGGTAGACTTTTCAGCCCGTTCTTCTCAGAAATAAACAGCAGGCTCAGGCTTTGTTTTCTCCAGAATCCGTTAGTACATATTCTTGTCACAATCTGGATTTGAACTGTAGGCCACGACGTCGTGAGGTGACTATGTTAAATGCATCTTTGTTCTCACATTAAGCACAACCGATATATATTACATTTAAACACACAGCCACGTTCGCTTATGAGTAATACTCAGATTACCCAACCACATTAAGAAAGGACAGTAATTATCTGATTAACTGCGATCGATGATCCCACGGGTGGGGTTAGAATAACCGATTTCACTGAGAGTGAATTCTAACAAGTGCGAAACTCATGTATGATGTTTTACTTTGAATGAGGTTGACTGCAAATTCCATGTTAATTTGAGTGGTGTTCAACACATATCTACCAGCTCCCCGACTAAATTATCAGTAAGCAATATGCATCTTTTGTGAGGACGGTCGATGATTAGCTTTTATTACACAGCTTCAGCTATCTATCCGTTTTGGTGGTCACATATTTACTAACCTTCTAATCGGTGCGTGTTAACAATTTTGAATGAACTGGTCAAGGTTTTCGTAATCTTTGATTCTACCATTTTGTGACCACCTGCAGACAGTGCAGTAGACACCGTACCTATATACAGAATGCTTTGTCTAGTCTGTGCTCACTGAATATGATTTCATATTACGAAATAGAAATTCCAAATGAAGTTTTTAATTCATAACGACCCTATCTGCTTGGTAGGTTGTCTTCATGGGTATTAAACCTTATTGTATTAACCGACCTCCAAAAAGAGTAGATGCTAGTTACAATTTTGAGCTGGTTTTGGTTTGTGCTGTATCTCTCGCGATCAGTCATCCTACTTACTATCTCATATAGAAAGGATTAGAGGCGGACAAAACGTAATAACAATGGTTTCTGTCTAAAAACAAAAACGCGCCTGATTTGTCCAACTAGAAAAGTTTTCTAAAAAGTAACTACCTAAGCTACATTTTGCCAATGAAAGCCGCAGGTGAATAACACCAGTTTACCATGAAGTCCCACATCTTTCAACAAAAAGTGTTTATCGATCCTGAGCTAGAAACGAGTACTGAAACCTCCTTTAACCCTCTGATAGACTCGCATTATTTGCTCGTTATGACTCAGTGAGATGTGGTATCCATTCAGCGTCATCAGTGGAGGTGCTGTACACTGAAAAAACGATTGACTATCACACTCTGTTGAGCTTCCGTTCAATTATGCGCACCACTCACTACTTTGATAGATCAACATTTTTTCATTCATAATTGCGAACCGTTGCCTCTTCGCTATTCACACGTTCACAACTGGACAGGCTGAACAGAATTCATATCGTAATCTGTATCTTCTCATCTCACCCAAATAAGAACGCGGTTCGTTTATTTGCATACTCAATCAGCTCTTGTGAAAACCGTAAACGTTACACTACTGCTTGTTTCCATCTCCTGTGGTAACCACTTGACCAGTTAATTGTAATTACCTTAGTCACGGGAAACTGGTTTTCCCACGGCGGCCCAGCTCAACTCCGGTGATTGCTTGTGAAAATGCACGACTGAACCCTCCAGGGTCCTCGGGATTGGGTTCACAGATGACGACAAAACCGCTATCACGGAAAGGTCCGGGTTCACTGAAGAAGTCGGATGTGAATGAACCAAGAGTCTGCAAGCCAAATTCCTGTTCACCGTCTGAGGATGTGGCTGGGAAAACCCTTGGTGTGAGTCTTTATGCGATAGTCATTAAGTATACTTTTGATTTCGTTATGGTCTAGAAGAAGCACCTCCAATTCTGGTTTCCTTGTAAGTTATAGATGGGAATTCGATTATTTTCAGTTGTCTGCTAAGATATCGGTCATTTTGTTTGAAGGTGCTATTCAACTGCACGAAACGTTGTTTTCTTGAGACTGCTTGTGCATCTGGATAAACGTATGTTTCGACAAATTTTACTTCTATGCTATCCTCTAATGACAGACCCTCGTAGTGGCTATATTTGTGTCCTCCAGTTAAAGATAATGAGCAAGCTGACACTCTTTTGACCTGACCAAATATTTCGATTGTCAGTAATCTGTCTTTTTAACATTCTATTTGTTTCTAGCAAGTCCTGAAAGAGCTGGATGTGGAACGTGCTCAACGACAAGAAGCAGAACAATTGTGTCGCGATCTGACTCAACGCATCCTTCGTTTGGAAGCTTCTGGTGAGTTCTGCCTCACTTTTTCCGTACAAATTTGTCACTTGGTCATGTCTTAGTCAATCTGAGAGGCAGGGATCACCTTCAACAAACTATTTTTTTCCCAGTTTTTTAACACTATTGCTACTAGTTGTTACGTTGTCCACGATTACAGAAGTTTGCTTCGTAGAGGTAGCTTTTTTCTGTTATCGCCAACCGGTTTTTTGTTTTGTTTTCAATTGGCTGATAGTGTGTTATTGTCAACTATGAGTCAGTTGTGATTTCACGGTTGAGGCACCTTGATGTGGGCTATTGGAGTATATAAATGTTTTTTTCTAACAGCTAATTCCTCTCCGTTTCTTTTCTGATCTAGAAGTTGTTTTCTTTATGGTTGTGTGAGAGGAGTTAGGTGTCAAAGAAAACCACTGATGTATTGCTGTCTTTGATGATGATGATGTTTTGTCGCACCAAATCAAGTTAACGTGACAAAATTTCGAACCGGTATCTGTATAAGTTATGTCTCAGTTTTTTTAAATTTTATATCTCTGAAGTAAATGACTAGGTGACATCAACTGTCGACACTGATGTTCATTGTTATTTAACCAAGACGTGTCGATCAAACTCTAGTTTGAAGAAAGAACAAAGAGTGGAACTTGTTCTCCTTTGCTCTTGTGTCAAAATTCAGGTGCGTGCACCTTACAAACATGTAACGATGCTGAAAATTGAGAATAAGATGGCCTGAGCGACCCAATTAATTCGTGATTCTTATAGTTCTGCTTCATTTGCTACGCTTACTTCACAAACCGTCCAGCCAAACTACGTGAACCTTTATCTCTCCGAACCGCATTATTTACTGTAGACCTTAATGTTCAAGGTCTGAGACCGCTTCGGTCACGGGAACCCCGATCTGGGAAGCGACCAAAATCCGTCATTTCTTACTTAATGGTGTGTGCTGTCATTCGTCCACACCTGATCATCGATTACCCACCTTACGCCAGTGAACTGAGAGACTTGGCAAAGGGCTCACAGCGTGATAAACGATTGATTGGATTTCTTAGTGCACGACTTAATGACATAAATATATGGTTTATCAAAGTCTTTGTGAGTGAACTTTGTCGATCCTCAAGGTCAAAATGCAATCTTATAACGTTCAAGTCGTTTGCCTCCTGTTGTTCTTCAGCGCGCGAGATCATACTGAAAATTTGGGGACCAAAGACTTCAATGTTTTGTTTATCCCCAGTGTTCAAAAGCCACTTTGTCTGCAAGATGCATAACATCGCTCTGGTCATAGAAATAAAGCATTGCTTCCACCTTTCATCCTCATCGTTTGAGATACAGCTTTCCGGTCAGTAATCTCCAAGAGCGTCATTTTATAGTCCAAGGTTAACGTGGTTGTAACAATCCTGGACTAACGCCCTCTGGTTTGAAACTGAGGGTGAATCCAGTGCAACTGGATAGATTAGGATACACTATCCAACACATCCCACCGATTTGTTCGTTTTTTTTTCTATTGAGCGCTGAATCGTTTGACGCAAAACGGAGAAACACAGAAGACACGGTAACACTTTACGACAAAACAGGGGGTCAAAACCTTGTCACCGGGGTTGTCAATATATAGGGTGAAATGCCCCCATATGTGACTGAGAATACGCGTGACAGATGAGACGAGATGACCATATATGACAGTCAGACAGAGCGAATCGGACAATAGCTGTGGAGTCATTAGAACGAATCACATTACAGTTTAGGTAGCGTACTCGAGTTCGTCCACACGGCTGCAATCTGATTGGGTCAGTGCAGATCATTCCACCCGAAGTCGGATCAGTCGACCCGTATGACGTGATTCGCCTTGACTGCCTCATTGGGGGATACGCCTGTCAACACTACATGGAAATTACCCAACCGTAGTACTTTCCTGACAACAGTCCACATCGGTCACTTTCCTACCCGGATGGACGTCCATGGTTGGATTATGCGAGTACCACAAATGGTTCTCCATTATTTTGTTCATAGCGACATTGAACAAAAATGGGGAAGTGGGCAGTCCTGACGGATACAACATTTTCTGTGGAATGTGTCAGACAGTTTCTGGTATACCATAACCCGAACCGATGTATTCGAAAAGAACGCTGACAAAGTATTTGTTTATTTTGTCGGCATGTCTCAGTGATTAAACGAATTCAGAAGTTCAGGCTGGCTAACTGAGTGTTGAAGGCACACGTGTGTTTGATACGCTGTCGTCTAGTTTTCCATATCCTGATTAACTATGAGTGAGTATGCTTGCGTGTATACAGATAGAGTTAATTACGATGTGGTTTTCCTCGGTATTTACTATCGTGGTCGAGGGAAAAGTTTGTGAACTAGTATGTCCGGAGAGCGGACACTGCTAGTACTTGTTGGCTGTTTGTCACTCAGATAGGTTCGACTAAGAAGTGCCAGTTGAAATCTGTTACTAAACAATCTCACCTGTAAGATAGAAACAACTTTTCTTTTAATATTTCGTGTTAAACCATTAGGTCGGTTGTCTGACTCATAAGGTGGTGAGAGAACTAGTTTAGCTTTGGTGCTTTTCAAGGTCCATTCGGCCTTTCTTTCTGATTACTGTTACTCGCCACGAAATCACATTGTTTCCTACGGTTGAAATAATTTGTTTGTTCTACACAAACAGAATATCATTTTATGTTTCATTCATAACAGACCATGAAGTGTTGTGGTTTGGGTCACTACTCATTGCAGCAGTGATGTGGAACATTCGGGTACAGTTCACACTCATCTGTCAAGCAGAATACTTTGTCCAACTAGTATGGACGATGTGATCCAATTATATAACAGGTTGATCGCTTATCTGGAGCGTTCCGAAATACGTGTTACTGTATGTTGTTCATGCAATCATCCTACCCGAACGCATACAAGCGTTATTTACTTTTGCTTTCAACGGTAGCCATATATCATTTTTATTCCACAGTTGGTACACGTCCCCAAAAGCATCATGTTCATGTTATTCGAGCTGTTGTCGTCAGTCATAGTACATACGAAAATGACGTTACCCAAACAAATGGGGCAATCCACAGTTTCAAACAGATTCCCTGTCCTAGAGAACGTGGTTGTACGACCAGTCTTGAAGAAGCAGTTTTCACTTTGAAAATGCGAATCACATTCCTTGCAGGCTAGCCCGACCAGTCGTCTTGTTTAACATGATCTACAGACAAAGGGCTAAGCAGCGAAACGTCTCCTGCATTTCCACATCCTTAGGAATGGGCATGGGGTTCATGTGAGGGGAAAACTGAAGAAAACTTTGCCTTGTGGAAAACCCGAATTTGTGATCAGTGATGGAAATTCAAGCCAGTCGACTGAGAGGGATTCGTAGAATTGTTACTTAACACTGCTTTCGTCGAGGAAACAGAAACAGACTACCCTTCTCTTGCTATCCACAGAGGGTAACACTGGGTGGAAGAGACAGGACTATGCATCAACACTGGACCGGGAATGACGATAGGCAAACTTATGTAGATCAATTTGGCTATTCTGTAACAGTAAGCGTTCAAGGGGAAGTTTCCGAAAAACTTTTAACCGTTTTCTTCGAGCATGGTTTCACTTACACCGACTTGATCGCCAGCACAACCACAGGTCATAGAAGAATGCTTTCTGCTGTTTTCAGATAAAAACGTTTATTTAGTCTCTTTCGACTGTTCACCCATATAGTGTTCACGGTTCTTGTTCAAGGTTTCAATCAACTTGTGATGGAGTTCTCTCTTTAGCCATCATATTCAGAACCAGGTAGAATCGAGCGATGCCTGTTCATGAGGCTTATCGACATGACAGAAGTTCAGTTCTGCAGCAACTCTACGGATTTTTCGGAACTTATCTCTTCATAGCTGTTACGTTTTGTTTTCAGTATTCCACCACCCTACCCGAACTGAATACTGTTTTTGCGACTGCCTTCTGTTAAGCATTTTTCATACATTCCCGTCCCGTATGTTATGTGATTATAACACATTACCGTCATCTAATGCTGCCAACAGTTGTCCTGGCTTGTTCATTTGGCAATGGTTATCCCGAACTTCTTGTGAACGATAGTGATAGAAACAGCTCTAATTCCGTTTTGTCGTATACCTGTAGTAAATGTTTTGTGTGAGTCAAATTCTAATATTGAGTGAAATTTTATCCGTTTTTTTAAATTCCATTTTCGGTACCTGTGTTTCTTTTTTCCAGCTGTAGATGAAACCAAAGCCTTGGAAGCTACAAATCAGCTTAAACAAGCATTCACAACGGAACGCCGTGCTAGGTTGAATGCGGAGGCACGATTACGGGAACTTGATGTAGGATATGAGCTGTGTTGTATTTTTGTTCATTGTTTACCTTCACACTGTTTATAAGCTTCTGTTACGTAAATATTGTTTGCTTCTTGGTTAAAATCTGTTGGAATTTCAGTCAACTTACCGTTCTCTGTTGTTAGCAGACTCACAAACACGATTTGCCCAAAAAGCGTCTGCATTTTGAAATGGTCTCTGCCGGCTGGCTTGTTGTTTTTCTTATGAGTAAAACCACTAGGGGATCATAGACACCAATTTCTTATTGCACTATGCCACTTATTTCCGACAATATCTGTTCCCCTAACAGTCGGCAAATATCTTGAGGCAACGATGTAGGGAAAGTATCTAACACATGGGAATTTGTATTGCTCCGTAATTCATCAAACGTTATCCTCATCTAATTTATGCCCGTTGGGTTTAAACGAAACGGTTGACTCACATCTGCTTCTTTTTCGTATCGTGCGATAAACGTTAAGTAAATCTGTTTTCCTCGTCAACGGCAAACAATCTTCTAATCCTTTCTCTGTAAAAAAAAATACGGAACGTTAGATGATCTGAAACTGCATGCTAATGTGTACAATTCTCACTAGTTATGTCGTCGCTCTTCGTGTTTCATACAAGGTTGTCGTGCTCACAAGTTCAAGTTCTGGGAACCAAGTTGTGTGATATTTTCATGGGATATTAGCCATTCTACCGACACTGTGTAGAATATTAATAGCGCGCGTATTTGGCCGAAGAGGGGCGTAATTTCAGCAATTTTCACTCTGTACTTTCTCAGTCAAAGGTACTTTCTTTTTCTGTGGACATGTATAGCAGCGTTATCAACATCTACTGAAGTATCTGAGTGGAAACTTTTGAAGTAATTCTGTTGTTTCTGTACTCTGCTTTTTATCTTGGGCATCCAGTCCAGTAAGTTGGTTTGTATCTAATGTACCGGGGTTGAGTAAGTTGCTAACGGTTTTTTTGGTTTTCAGTGATTTGTCGTGGGACATCGAAGTCTAATTTGACTACAGCGGTTAGCAGTGTTTATCGTACTCAGTGTCATACGCCTTGTTGTAGAATCTTATGATGTTTTTTATCTCGTAGGCCGATGCGAATCCACCAAGTTGGCCACCCGCGAGGTACCATCAGTTCGTATTGGCTTTTGAAGGAGTCGTTTATACCAGCATCGAACGCTTGTATTTAGTTGTTCAATACCACCTATGACACATTTGTGTAGGGATCCTAGCATTGATTGTTGCCACCCTCTGACGGTTGTCTCACTATGAAGGACATTTCCCTGTTTCGGTGCGTGAGCCTTGACTGTGATAGCAATCTTGTGTCCTGAAGACCTTTTGATTTTGAGAGACTTTTTTCTATCAGTTTCCTTTCTTCACATGTCACACGAGTCGCTTTTATATGTTGACCGAATTGCTACCCCCGCGAACGGATATATCATTTGTTCAGTGTTGATATCCGGACGGCACACTACATTTGGCAGACAGCTTGATCTGAATTTCCCCTTTTCACGTTTTGGTTGCACATTTTGGTGTCACTCTTCGTTTCTTACTTAAAATGAAGCTGTTGAACATTGTTATTCAAAACAAACGGTAAATGTTTGTAGCTAGTTGTTCACTACCGCTGCTAAGCTGTGTCTAGTGGCTGTATTTGATATGAGAATCACTCGGTGATCTGCAACACTTCTACAGCCTGTCGACCGTATATATGAGCTAGAAAGCAGTTATAACATTGATCGCTCAGTTCGAAGATGATAGATACTGTTGACTGTACCCTGGTGTGATAGTGAATGAGCGCTTGCGTGTGTGACTTTACAGCGAGAAGATCACTCGTGCTTAGGTTGCAGTCCACTAAAGAGACATGTGCTATCACCCCTAGTTTTTCAAGTCTCGTTGCCGGTACATTAGCTTTCCCTCCACCTTGTTGTTGTTCATGTATTGATGCGCAACTCCTGTGTTAGCGAGATGTATATTCTATCCACCGTTGGCTGAATGTCAGGCTTGATTGACTCACCTGATCTAAAAATTCCGGCAGCCTGATGTGAATAATGCTCAGGTTATCTCGATTACCGCATGACAGAACAACATACAGTCCTGTATTTTGAGATTCGTTAACTAGACAGACGTTGTTAACCTTCTGTTAAACTATTATATAAAACGAATGCTTGTGCACGTTAACGGAATATCGTTTTCTCTTAGTTACATTTGTTCAGTGAATTAGGTTGCACGTCCGTCCAGTTGAGTTTGTTACGATGTTACCATTCTTTTTCTTCTGCAGGCTCGTTTGTCTGAAGTTTTAACTGCATTTGACAAGATGCGAATTCGTGAAGAAGTGGAAAAGACGCGAATAAGTGAAGAGGTACGGAAATTTTGGAGCGCGCTCTATTCAATAGGCGTTTTACCCTATTCCAACTACGGATTAGTTCTCTGTGCACGCTTTAAGCCGCTTCGTTTCTCTCCTTGTTCCGCAGATGATAATATTAATAGCTTTTCGCAGGTCAACCACGTTCACTGTCTACAGTACATAATGTAGGTATAATACATCACAAACTGTGAATAGCCAAACAAGTTTGTGCCCGCGCTCAAGTATGTACTTCATGTACCAGCCAGGAACTAGCCACCCTTTCAGAGCGCGAGTTGCGAAACTGGCAAACCTTTTCTAAACTTCCTGGAGCTTTTTTCCGGAAGTAAACTTATTTTTTTTATCCTTGATGAAGCCTCCTAAAAATCACGCACATTTCATATCTAATGTACAAAAATGTGGAGTACTGCGTAGACCTTTGGTAGAATTTTTTAAATTCAACTGAATGTTGTGTATATGAGAGCATATTCCATGTTCCTCGATTGCTATCACTTTTGACATTAAATCCGGTACTTCGTTATTTTTCATTCTCTGTGCTCTCAAAGAAAAAAGTTTTCCCGTAAGGCTGTTGTGATTATTAAAACTTACTCTTGAGTTATGAGGTTTTGGACCAGTTCGTATGCTTAGGAGTCCACGCCAATTGTTGCTGAGATATGAGTGGTAAAGTGAATGCTCTTTTTTCCATGGTTCTGACGACCTAACTCATTTTCATAACGGAGAGCACCTCTCTAGAACGTAAAAATTATGCGCATGAGGCTACCATGAGAACCGTTCAAACTCAAGGTTCAGGTCACCTTCAGATATTCGATTATCAACACCTTCGTTCAATTACACTAACACCAGTTGACAACAGTAATATGGATATTTGGTTGGATGTTCAAACGCGTACATTAGGCTACTTGTTTTGGAGTTATGGCACTCGATCACTTATCTATCTGCTGAGATTGTCAACAAACCGTTTGACACTGTGAACGTTACTTGCCAGTGTCACAACCAATGGGATTTGTATACAATCACGTGGCAATTGTACGATGGTAACGTTCGCTGATCTATTCCTTTCAACTGTGTCGACAAATTAAACTGTGGAGTAACCAATTGATGATGAAATGTGAACAATTGTTATTACATTATCCGCCGTGGATCTCGTCCGTTAGGTGGCTGACTCTGTGGTCTGCATTGTATACGTTCGGAGACGTTGCAGACTAATCAGTTTTACTGACATTCTAATGTGTCCGCTGCTGTACGGTTCCTTGTTGCACTACCTGTGTTAGTCTTAGAGTGGCGGCTGGGCGGTCAATGTGTGTCTTGGATTTGAGCGATGACAACCTTAACGTGGATGTTTCGTTCAACAGATTGTTAGCGTCTTCTCACCTGTTTGACACGCTCTACTAGTGACCTCAATTCAGTTGCCGATCCCTTTCGTCTGCCGTTCGTTATGGCACCATGGTGAAATACATTTTTAATAGGTTGCAAACTAATGTATTCTAATTCAGATATACAGCCTCAGTGTTGCCTCATACTCCTTAGTTTTGTGGTTGCTCATTACCGCTTTGGCTTGACAATAGCTCCTGTGACTACTTACGTAGATTTGTTTAAATTAGTAGTGTTTAATTTTGTCAAATCCTTTGGTGTTTTGACCCGTCATGTGCATCTGCTCATTTCAAGTCCCACATTGTCGACGTTCTTCCACCGGTTTAGCAATCGAGTGAAGTCAATGTCGTTTGCGCATTTCACTTAAAGTATTTTACGAAGTTCATTCTGTCAGACACTGCCTAACAGGGTTTTCCATTCGTTCGGCTCTTCAAGTGGAAATAACCTGAAGAGGATTCTAACCGGCAGTCCTCTGCGTTGCAAACCGGGCTTCTATCCGTTCGGGCAGCGGTACTACGTGCATCACTTGAGATTAGGATGATTATGATTGTAGATGTGGCTTGTCTACATTGTTACCAGTGTCAAATGGTGCTGGTCTGAACCACGTCCGTTCAAACAGAGGTGTTATTAGCCCAATTTTGCGTAGCGCTCCATGTCCTCGTTTACTTCCTCAAGGCAATTCACCACACAACGCCAGCTAATTCGTCATTATAGGTGTGAATATTCCGTTCAAATAGTGAGACGACTGTCTAAAATCATGCTGTCCTTGTAGAACTACAATTCTGTTTGCAGTTGACATTGTTTTTGCCTGTGTTCAAACGTACAAACTGTTATGCAATGACAAGTGGTACGTCCTGCTCGTATCCAATGGACGAAGCATTTCATATGTTGTACGAACTCCATTTCCATTGATTTCGCTTCTGTTTTCATACTCACATGTACGTATCCTGGTGAAAATACAACCAGACTTCCAAACTCTCAGCTCGCCTGGTAGAATTGGCCTCGGACTATCAAGATGCCAATGCGCGTGCAGAGAGAGCCGAGCGAAAGTTAGACGAAGTTCAGAGTCTTCTGAATAAACGTGAACTGGAGTGCAAGTAATTGATCTTTGGTCTTCATTCTACGTGGTATAGTCCCCCCATAATCTACCATGTGAACATTTTGGAAGCGTGTATTTTTTGGTTGCATGTCTTTGCCCCCCCCCCCGGGGTGTTGAACTCGCTGTAGAAACAGTATGTGTAGCCAGCAAAGAAACTTATTTTCACTCCTTTCAACATGTTGTTTTTTTACAAATGATTAAGATAATTTGACTGACAGATTCTCCCATCGTAATTTCGTCTTCTGGATGGGTTTATTTCATCCCATCAGAATTCCTGTTTTCAACCTGTAGTCATCACTCTGGCCATCCGGCATCATTCCTCCGTGAATACTGTATATCTAAGCCCACTGATGTTTTGTGTCACACATGTTTATAACCATGTTATAAGCACATACGATGTTTGTACTTTCCCGCCGAACGAGCCTGTTTCGTTTCGGATGTTGGTGACAATATTTGATCAAGTTAGAGTGACATAGATGGTCAAGTGTTGTGCGTCGGTAGGCAACCATCAGCCCTTTACATCCATTAGTTGGCCTCTATACTAAACAGCTTAATATGGTAACGTTGAGCTGAAAATGATGATACATGACCAACCAATCCATCAAAACGGACGAAATTATGGTACAGCTTACGAGATGTTAACATTTCCATTCATTCTAATCAGTCGCTAACGTAGAATTTGGTGTTCATGGTGAGCTCTGACACAATCAATCCCCTTGCAGTGAAATTGATCACAGTATTAGCGCTCGAATGTCCAGAGCTATGTGGTTGGTTCGTTCAACTGTTGTTGCTATGTGCAGCCTTCATAAAATTTGTTGGTTTTACGTTATGTCATATTAACATATCGCACTATATGTCTTCTTTCTGTATTGACCCCATGGATAACGAAAACTCTGTGTTTTAAAACTGTGATAGATAAACCTACAGACAGACAACGCGCAGTCAATGTATTCTTCTCACTTCTGTTGCCTGTTGCCATGTAACCCATTAAAATTGGAATTGCTACATCCCCATTCTGGCAGAGGTTATCGGTAACGAAATACTCGATAGTTTTCAATACTGCATTCGTTCCATTCTCGATGCATAACTGATCACATATCTTGGAGTACGAAGCATGGAAAATTTGGACGTGCCAATTTGTAACAATTTCCTACTCCGCTGTTGAATCGGACCACACATACGTGCTTAGTGGCTAGCTGTGGCGACTGTCGGCAACGTTCAGCCTCCATTATTCATAGCCATTATTGCCTCCCCTTTCCTGTATCAGCAATCGGCTCCAGTAATCCGTGATAGATTCTTATTGAGTCAAGAGCACAGACTTTCCTAATCGCTCATCCATGTGTACAGCGCTGATAATTTCGGATAAAAACTTTCCCTCCAAAGAAGCTTTGGATTAATTAGAATGTAAGTATTTGAAGTTAGTCTGCCTTCAAATGCGACGAATTATAGCTTTCTTTGTTCTCTGGCACTGCTTCCATAAGAGTCATTCCAAACAAGACGACAAGAATCAAACCAATCATTTTGCTCAAACTGGCTAATTTTGGTTGTGTCTGCAATTATAAACACTGACAGAAGTGAAGTAGACGGTCATTGGGGTCGGTGGGCTAATTCATTCACCGCCCTGAGTATGTCACTCCTACTTATTTGATTACCAAGTGATTGGAGGATTCGAGCATAACTGTGGTTGACCTTCCAGAGTCACCAAATTCTCATATCCAGAAGACTTGCAGCAGGGATGCTGTCTGGTGTTGCTGGTTCCCATGTCTTGGACAATAGCGCAACAACAACCTAACGCAGAAAAACTCGTTATCGATGAGCGACTATTTCAGAATGAAGAATGTTTGTCGAATTGTGGTCGCTGATTTTGTTTATTGCAAGCTGAGCACGTGTATAACAAATCACGCTGATTCTAAGTGATCCCAATGCGTATTTCTGTCGCTTTTTCGCAAGGGAATTGTTGAACAAACGCTATGCGGTGGATGGTCCGGAAGTAGCACAGCTCATCTCGGCCCGCATCGACACGGTCGAAGCCAGACATGAGCAAACCGTCAAGTCATTGAATGAGAAGTAAGTTACAGGAATGTACTGACTAAGGTGATTCCGAGCCGTCCACCCAACTAGATGAGGTACGTTGATAACATAATGTTTATCTACACACGTAGGTCCAAATCAAAGTTTACTTCTAATAGCTGTCTAGCGTTTGATCAAACTTGATGTCAGTGGCATAGGCTGAACATAATTGCTTTCTTGGTCAGTGTTCTGCATCCCATTAAGATCACTCTCAACTTCCTATTCGTTGGACCCCTCGTTCTTTAATGTAGATTCTACTCGCGTTACGTTTTCTGTATTGCAATTCAAAAAGGCAGTTTATATTTACAACCTTACGTCTTACCATAATGGGGCATTGCTGCATTTCCTGTGCATTGCCAATGTCCTTGTCTCCTTTTTGATGGCATTTTGTTTCAATGACCACTCGATCAGTAGCTATAAATTTCACTGCCGATCCAGACCAACCGGGAATTACAGCAACAGACAGTCGGACAGAATAATCACTGATGAACAGTGAGACCGTAACATTAGTATTACCCCTGAAACATAAAACTCTGCTTGAATCCAGTTACTACTAATTGCAGGTAGCTTAGTTTATAGAATTCTCCACCACAAACTTCGTAATCGTTCGAGCCGTCCAAAATTCTCCCTCAGTTGTTATTTGTTGTCATCTGTTCCTACTCATGTTTTCAGGTTGGAGGAAAGTTCCGCTCGTTTCCACGCCCTAGAAGAAGAATTTCGTTTAGCTCTTCGCATCGAGGCCGAACGCTATGGCGAGGTAAGTTTCCTGAAGGTACTTCCGTTTGTTGTGCGTGCGGTTTAAACTTATGGCTGTGGCTTTTTATCGATCACTGCGAAGCACGAATCCCACCAGAGCTTCCCTGTTTCTTGATTTGGAAACATCGGATACAACTGTTGGAACATCGGCAATCGGGGTGTCATGTTGTGGTGGCTTACCGAACCAGAGATACGAGTATTCCAATTATCGGTTGAATCCCTGAATTGGGCGATGAGATACATTCGAAAGTTCACAAGCGGATCGGGGACAGCATGGGTGGCCGGGTGAGTCATCGACCAACGAGATCGGACCAACGGACGAAGAATGGTAGGCGACCCCTCCCCCCCCCGACAGAAGACGTCGGCTACACACATAAACCGGGCGGAAGTGCACATGACGTGGGAGCGGAAACCGGTGTTGTCACGGTTCGGAATTCCGGGTCACAGACGCTAGTGTGGTGTGGCATAGTAACCAGCGCGTCGGACGATAGTGATTGTGCTTTATCGCTACAAATTAACACGAAGGTTTCTGACGCACTTCGCTTGAGATGGGATGATTCGGCGATTGTTGCGACTTGCGTCAGTCTCTTTGTTCTGATGAACGCTGTCCACGAACATAATTCATGCGTTGGCTAGGAGGATTAGGGTGCGCTTACCTCACACCTTGCGCACATATTTACGTGCACTTTTTCGGACCTAACTTGTTCTTTCCTTCTCGTCATCGGTTGAA
Source organism: Paragonimus westermani (assembly GCA_008508345.1). NCBI lineage: Eukaryota > Metazoa > Platyhelminthes > Trematoda > Plagiorchiida > Troglotrematidae > Paragonimus > Paragonimus westermani. Next base: position 182,921 of record QNGE01000853.1, read on the forward strand.
GGGAGCAGAAGTACCGTAATTTGTCCCATATTTTTCCGTACTACAGGTTGTGGCTTGTGCCCATCAGATAACGATGCCAATGGAGATTTAGGTTAGCGTTTTGACTCTTTCAGCAATTCCTAAACAAACTGTACATGCTTTCGTTATAAGGTACACTGATTACAAGGCGCATACGTCTTGACTGCAGCTGTCTAAACGTGGACTCTTGGAGTGGTTTTACATTCAACCGAGGTCTGTTTTTTTAGTGGAGGTTTGTTTTGAATGTGGTTTGGTTATTTTGGTTTAGATAATGTGCACTATTGTACGGCGATGTATCACGAATATTGATGATTATATTATTTTGAATGATGACCATAATATTCTCCTACACTTTTTGGGTTAACTTCCAGTCTCATCTGGTGTTCCAGTGGTTACTGTTATACGCTAATTGAAAATAACCTCAAGTCGATGCTTATTGCTGACTGCACGGTTATTCCAGTTTGACGCCTTTGATCCGTTGGTTCTCACATAGTTCAACCCGCAAGCGTAATCAGAGGGCACATTCATGATATCTAGGCTTATGGTCCTGGCAGAAGGCGACATCCACTCTGCTGGTCGGTCTCGGATTGTAGAATCTCGTAACATGGCCTACCATATACGAAATCTCTGAGCTGATGTTGTTGGTAATGTTTAGGTAGCCGAATTTAGCATTTAATTTGCAAACGGTTCATCACCAAACGAGGTGACGTCATCGATGCCGTAAGTGTTTCAGCATATAAGTTTGAGCGTGGGGTTTTCTAATTTCGTTGTTTGCTGATGTCACTGATTGAGCAGACATGATCAAACACATCGACGGTATACATTTATGGCATCGAAGAAGGTCAGAAACTAAAACTGTCCACATGGCTGTCGACAATTATCCGCAGGCGTGCAATCCGCCGAGACTGGTTTCTTCGCCGATACCATTCATCAAATGAATTTGCTAAGACTGAAGCTGATCACCATCGGTTTAAGGCCTGAGACTTCTATTCATTATGCTACCATTTTGAGTGGATCACTGGTCGGGAGATAGTTTTCATCTACCTTTGTTCATATTGGGGATTCCCACTAGCAAGAAACAATCACATCCCACTGGTTAAATGGGATAAACGATATACGTCCTGATATGCGGGGTTAGGCAAGATCAAACGTTTAATCTAGCGGATGATATTTTAAAATCGTGTTGCATCTCTTCCGCTTTTCACTAGCTGTACAACACTGCCGAGGGTCTGAAAATCAACCTGGGCAATGCGGAGTCACTAATCAAGGAATTGGAGCAACGCGAAGAGTCAGCGCGTCACTTGGTTGCTGAATTGACCACGGTAGGCTAATCGGCGTCGGTTTGCTTCAGGTTTTTTTTAACGGCGGTTACCGGCTCCACTATGAATGAGCCGATTGTTCAGATGCAGTGGCCTTAACTCTGAACTAAATTGGGATCCAGAGAAACACGAATTTGACAATAATGTTAATAGATTTAAATAAATGCTAACAAATTGTACACTTTAAGAACCGACAATCGAAGTGGATTTCCTGATCTCGGTGAGAAGATTCAATTATCCACGAACTTCTCCCACTTTGTAGAAGATTGTCTTCGATTATAAGTAATGAGTGTGAATAAACAACCCGAATCGGACGGTAGATTTTCTGAAATGTGGAACTGGAATTAAATTTCAGGGATCTACATTATTTCAAATTGAAAACTACACACATCCGATTACAGGTCTCGTATGCGCATAAGCGTTTTGGCTGGCCTACTTCGTAGGAAAGCATTAGGTTCGAGTTCCACCCCAAGGTTTAATGCAAGCTATGTAAATTGCTCAATACGTTTGATGAAGTTACTGACAAACGCGAAGGTCGACGTGCGAATCCCGATTCGGACAAGGATATGTAATTCTGATGAGCTCTAATAAGGGCGAAGCTCGAATCTACTACTTTCTTACGAAGGCTAACCTGAATGTGAGGACTGTGCTCAACTGTGGGTGATGTTCAGTTTGAAGCATGTGAAGTTGACTGAGCGACGTAACAACTGCGTTTCTTGTAGGGTTTCCATAGTCTTTGATGCACTTGCCGGACTATTATCTTACAAGTCAAATCGAGTAAGAGGATAAGTAGGTAAATAGGACGTAAAAGTGAATTCAGCGGAACTAATTTACACATCCATCACTGGTTACCGTTCTCTACCTTGTTTGATATCACCTCTAGCATCACAGATCCTTGTTATCCCACCGAGGAGATGCATTAAATCAACAGTGATCGGCTTAGATTTCCAGCGTTACATGCATCGGTATCAACTCATTGCTTGTTTTCTGCCCTATCTTTGTCCAATCGACCGCAGGCCTAGACAGTCGTTCTACGTGTCATATTCGACGAACTGCGTGCATAGATCACATTTATGCGGACTAATTGGAATATCTGCTTCGTGGTGTTAACTAAATATTCGGAATATCTGAACCAGCTATATCATGAATGTAGTCAAAGTGGTTGTTTCAGGTTTAACATGCTTGTAAACAGTAAATTGGTGAGAACATAACTTCACGGTTAATTTGCAATTCTCTAGGTCTTAACCGCCTCATTAGTTTTAGTCAGCGCTGTTATGAGTTGAATTATGTTCGTAAAGCACCACAGTTCACGTGGGGCTTGTCGTGGTTAGGTCCATGTGTTGTAGCTGATAGCGTTGACACGAGAAGTGCCAATCCAGAGGTAACAGAAATGTGATCAAAAAATAACCAGGTTAAAACATTGTATACATTGTGTTCTTATTAGTGTTCTGGCCTTTTGGTTTTTTATACACACATGTGCAATAATAACTTGGTAACAAAGAAATGTGCTCATACAGCAAAAACTAGTAGCAGGCGTTTGACATGCTTAAAATTCTGTGACCACGGTTGAAGCCAGGTCTAACTGGTCGTAACAGGTCACGAATCCGGCACCCATCGTCCTTTGTAAAAATGCATGTAATGTTGCATTCTACCACGCTGACCTTGCTGCGCAGATTATATTTTTCTGATAGTATCTGTTGTTCTGCACTTTTTCTCATCATTGCTAATGACAACTCGAGCTGCCGCACTTTCAAGTCTAGGTTCGAGTTACATAGATGTTTATGTGCGCACGCTTGCATGATTGAGATGACCAGCCCGCCAACACAAGCTTTCTACAGCTACATAAGTATGTCTTTCGGATCCGATCTACCTGATAAGTTAGTGTTGTGAGCAAACCATCCGGACGACCCAAGGGCTGTGTATTCGGAAAATCAATACACGGCTTATGAGTCTCGACCGGACTACGAACAAAAATACTCATTTGCTTACGACACTGGTTTTAGGACGTCCCGGTCGCTATGGACGCCAACGCTCAGTTTCTTCATGTGTAAAGAGCCATTCTATGCGATGCTGCACTCCAATGATACTTCTCGTATCTTTCCCGTATTTATATTGTGGCCATTTCGATGTTGAAATTCATGCTACTGAATAGTAGTACAGTTCAATCACCCGTCCTCACTACACTAGGTTGGACAGAGACATCGTCAGTCATATACTCTCAGGCCTGCTTTTAGCACTTTCCATTGGCCGTGTAGCTATCGGTCTTAAACATTTATCGTTTTGTACTTTGATTTGCGTACCTTCAGGCCATGAAAGAGCAGAAAGCCAAATCTACCAATCAGCAGAAATCATTTCTGCTAATGCAGCATAACCAAAAGGTGAGTTATTCGTGTAAACATTGACTTTGTCATGAGGATCACTGCTAGTATAACCTAGCCCACTTGTAACGTGATCTTTTGTGACGAAACCTTCTCGCAACAAATAACGTGGGATTCGTGGACCACTTTTATTGGGAACAGGCAATGTGGAAAGCATTGAATAAGATGGAAACTCACTAATGAAACTATTGAAAACAAGTGTGTAAACAAGCAGATCTATCGCTTTTTATAAATTCATGCGTTTGATATTTGGCTTAAATCCATTCCTTACCCTAAGCCAGACACTCGGTTTAACAATACTGTTAGCGCCACTCGCCTGATTAGCTTAGTAACGTTGTCCTTTCTTATCTGGACAATTCATCATGTGCATTTTGTGTTCAGAGTCTTCAGGACAGTTTGGCAACTGGCAAATTGCAGTGCGCACAAACAGGATAGTATACGTGAAAAGATGCAACACTATACAGTAATTCTGGAATAAAAACTGATTTTTGATGGTTTCACCAATTTCATTATAAGTGGATTCGATTGCATGTATAAGGTTTGCCACTCCGTTTATGTTTCACAAGTAAACATCACGGGGTTCAAAGCATCCAGGGTTCGGTCGGATTCGAGCCATTGTCAGTAACTACATTTGTCAACGTCAAGTGTGCTGAGCGCCGCCAAATTTTTTCTGCCACCAACAACGGTACTTATCTGTTTTTCACAGAATTATTTACGTTCTCAATAAACGTTTGAAGTATCTTTGTTTTTCCTTCGGCCGTTTCTCTCTATCAATATTTCACCCCCTGCATATCAATTTTTGATTACTACGCCATTTTAAACAAAACCCAAGAAAACGTTTTCTTCTCACATTGAACAACGAGTTGGGCATTGTTTTACAACTGGGGTTCTACGGCAAAAACTGATCCACCATAATGTGGCAGCTGGCCACATTCGGGACGGTTAAACACGGTGGTGCACTCTGGATTAAATAAGCACCTTCGTTTTGTCCTAATACAAACAAAGATCGTGCACTCAAAGTTATTTTGGTTCACACGCTTGTAAGCGTCTCGAAAACAGATGCGTTTGGAATTCTGATTGCATCCTTCAGCTCCACTAACTTAATTTGTCGGCACCAGTTTGTATCACATTATACATACAACAAGATTGTCATTGGCATCTTAACCTCCATATTTTAGGAGCGTATCGCCACGTTAGAAGCACATTTGGAAGAAGCGCAGAATCGGCTTGTTACAGCTGAAAACCTTCAAAAAGTGAGTCCTTTGAACCTCCGAATTTTTTCATCATGTGAACGCTGATTTTCGCATGCCCAAGTTGGTCGTTTGCTGTCCATTTGGACAACACAGCTGCATGATACCTATGCGTGAACTTGTATGTCGCATGATAGCAAACATCTTACATTGAGAAATTCATTTTTATAGACGGTCGCTACCATAATTGTTTCTAACGGTAATTCCATAGGAACGTCTAGGTTGAAAAGTGTAGCTTTTCAAGTTGACCATCACTCACATTTGATCGCAGCGTCTATCTGAATGCGAACGCTGCGATCAAATGTGAGTGATGGTCAACTTGAAAATAAACCAAATCCCCGACTACTCATCAGTGTAGCTTTTCACCGTACAGTCTGAAAACAAGGTACTTTACCAAATCCGTTAGCTCTTTCGTTCCCAAACTTGGGAAATTTCGTTGTATTTACATGCACATCATTTTCGTGGTGGTTATTCTGGAACGGGTTATCACATTTTGTCCCATTTAAACAAATATGTGAGAACATTCGTTTCACGGTTCTCTTGTGCGTGTTTCCTTTACCTTCTCAATTCCCCAATATCAGCAAGTTGGTTTAAAATTTCCTGAATATTCTTGTTCCGTTTTTATACGGGTTTGCTGTTAGCTTTAGGTTGTTTCGGTCTCCTCCAAATTCATCGCCCGTGTTACAGTTTGTTCATCACTTGTTCGATCTCAGAACAACGGCTTCCGTTTGTCTCCGTTTCCAATCTAGGAGCAGAGGAAGACACAAGCTGAATTGGCCGCTCAGGAATCGCTGGTAGCCGGACTTCGGGCTGAGCGAAGAAACTGGAGCGAAGAATTGGCTAAACAAAGCAAGTATAGTACTTTTTAACGTTTCAACTATCATTTGTGAATGAACTCATTTTTCATATTTACTGTCGTAGACTACAGCATTAATCACTTTACTTACACTCGTTCTGTGTTTAAACAATCGGGCAGTTTCGGACCATCATGACAGCAAATAGCCCTAGGATAGAAATTCTAAGCAAAGCCTAAACCAATGTCTAGTTTGCTCTCGTGTGTGGGCGCCAAGGTTGAACTCAAACCCGCAGACCTCATATTCAGTGCTGTCGGTTAGGATTAATTGTGCGATTTGCGCATCTTAATCTGATGAACAGACTTAGCTATGCATTGCTAACAGTCGGGATTCGTGGAAGTTGGTGTTTACTGACCATAGCACAGACAGTATCATCCCTGCTCGCTGGCTGACTGAACCAGTCGTGATGCAGAAACAAATTCAACCATAGTTTATTGCTTTTCTTGTAGTACTGCTGTCACGTGGCTGCTTTGGCGTTTTATCCAAAAGGAGTCATTCAAAATAGTTGATTCCCAAACTCATGTATAGTAAACAATGTTAGTCGACTGTGCTTTTCCGCACCCAGACCTTTTATTGACACAACACGCATATAACTATGCATAGCTAGTCCTACCATGGCGGACACAAAGACCTCACTAGTCGTTCTCTACGACCTTATTCTGTTGTTGTTCTATTAAAATGTTATGGGTGAAAACAGATTAATCAGAAAGATTCCTTATCATCTAGGTTCAACGAAGTCGGTGACTGACACACACACAACAGTGCCTTACAGCCTTTCCAATTCGCATTGTGGCAGGCAGAATCCACCGACCCTCCTTGGTGGAGCGCTTAGGGTATTAATGCTGTGACCACTTTCTGGTTTCCGTGAGTAGTCCTTACTGTGCTAATACATCAGCTAGCGTAATGAGTATGCGACCAAACCTGCGGAGACCAGTTGCCCGGTAAGTATTAATTGGACGACCTCTCTGAATTTCTTTATTTTGCTACCTGCAACTCTGTGCTCAGCTTCCTTTCGGAGTAGCGTTGACGACTCAAGCATACCGTTATCTTGCCTTTTGACGTACAGGTTCCGCACTGGCACAAGACCGTGGACGATTGGAGGCGAAAATTGAAGCACAGTCCATGGAGATCGCAAGTGTTAAAAAGGCCTTGGAGGTAAGGTGTGCTGTAAATTATTTAGGATCATGTGCGATATTCATGCTAGGATGTGGTGGTTTGTGGTGTGCCTTTTAGCTTTGTGTGTTACTCTTAAAGTGTTGGTCTAGCGTCTTTCGTTCGGGGCCAATCGTTTTAGGAATGGTGGATTCGATTATCTTTCTTGACTGCGGTAACATAGTTCCTTTAGGTTAGAAAAACATGTATCCATGTACCCTTCTTTAGACACGGCGATTCGACTTGATTGACGGGTCATTCCGCCTTCCAACTTGTGTTAGTCAGCGCAAGAAAGGAGCTAACTGTCTGAGTCTTGTGGGATAGAATAAAATTGGGTTCATACTTCTAATCCAGTTCAATGTTGGTAGTGTGCATTACTCAACAGTGCCGTTATGGCACGCAACGACGACGCGAATGGTTAAATTAATAGCGTTCTTCAGCCTCCAAAAGAGCGAAAAAACCTGATGATAATCGGAATCGATTATCGGTTTGGAGTCGTACGCCCTTAGAAGAAAACCCGCACCCATACGTCTGACAACGGAGGGTGAAAGGTGGCTGTTGCGTAAATGAGGATGAGTACAGTCACTAACTCATAAACACCTGTGAATGTGACTAAATGGCAATTGGATTGATGTTGTTGTCCATCACAATAGTGACGGTGGATATTCTACAATAAATAACGTTATCAATGGTAAAAGAATAAAAACTAGACGTAAAAGAACTAGACAGAAGAGCTGGCAACGTTGTGAATGTAGGTACGTTGTCATTCTGGATAGCACTTTCAGCTGGCGATTTGGAAGATCAAAAAGCCGCCAACCCATCGGACGATGCCTATGTACTCTACTCAACGAAACAGGCAGGGCCGTCTCGTGATGTTGTCCGCTCGTTAGCGTTTTCCATCGACCATTCGATGTTGTAAACCGTCAGCAGACAGTGACCCAAACATCGTAACTTGTACATTTTTATCATGCGGCCAGTTGTCCGTGTGTCCGAAGACGTTAAGAAGGTGCGCGTTGCTCACGCGATCATCCCAGTTCATATGGATAAAATAATGGTAACAATGATGATCAAACTCTGCAAATCCGTCCGCAGCTTTCTCATAAACGGACTACATTTCTGACAATGAACAAGTTTCTAGAATAGCTGTCTTCCGTCTTGTCTCGGTTCAGGCGATGCTGTATTCAGCGATCCTTGTGACGGGATGGTAAGCATCGAATAATCCATTCGGCTTTATGATGATAGGCCGGTATGTAAAATCTGACTACCACCGTCTCATTTAACTTCAAAGTCTCATAGTTTTGATTCTAGTATCGTCTTCGTAACTCTTCACTAGCGTCTACAGGGGTACAAATTGCCCATGGTCAATCTTCACTCTGGTCATCTCGGTCACGTCTTGGAGTCTTTTTCAGAACATTTAAACATCTCTGTCTTCCGGTGGCCGTGGTCATGCCTTCATCTTTATGAAACCGTCTCGGCAGCAACCCTCGTGATCACAGACCGAAATCAGAGGCTTTCACATGTGTATCTGTTCAACTACCTACACTCAGTTGTACTACCGATGTCTCATCTTTCGCTGCCAGTCGTACGGTGCCAGTCGCTTCGTAGCAACGCGCCACTCCAGACGGATGTTCGTTTCTCATTTTCCAGAAGCCGGATGTTGCCGATGATTTTAAAATATATGTCCATCCGTTCTTTCCGTATTAATTACCGGAATTTTTAACGTCCCCGCACCCTGTGAGTCTCATCTTGAAAAGTACTAGCCACGATTAAGCCTACCAATTGACCAGTGGGGGACTTCCGAGTTCGCGCTCTGTACTTTACGAATCGAACATTAAATCAGTCGGTTACCGATCGCTCTTTGTCTGTAACTCATCGTACCCTCATAGCAAACCCGGTTGTAGGTGTGTACTTCAAGGATTGCGATTAAGAAACACTGGTATCAGCATCCGGTGAGTCCATTCGTTTCTGAAAAGTGCATGCTAGAATGTGATCCTCAAAAGGCCGTCGATTCAGGCGGTTAGTTCGACAGGTGATTGAAAATATTTCTCATGCTTTTTGTAGCAGCTGTCCATCTTGGTCGAGTATGTTAAACGGGTAATTTCCAAGACATGTTGAAACAACAAACGACAAATTGGCCTGGGTCGCAGCTTTGCTAGTCCGATCGAACTGTGTGAGAGATTTCTCAAAGTTTACGTCAGACCCACTGTTTTCGGTGTGTGCTTTGTCAACCTGCACGTCAGTTGAGCACTGTCAAATCGACTAATTGTACGCAGAATCATTTACTTTAAACGAGACTCGCATGACTATGTGCAACTGGTTACACAAAACAGAGTTCAGTTGATCAAACTTTAGTACATACTGAACGACCAACGATGATGACCCAGCCAATCATGTGGTAACGAAAGGTTTTTCGCTAACTTTTACATCAGTGTTCTGATGGATCAGCTGCGCTTTTAGAAAAGGTGACACAAGCAGAGATTTCACCCTAATCGGTTATCCATGTTTTTGATGTTCCCTGATGTTTTTGACAAGAAGACGTTAGTTTGTTCTACCTCTAAATATTACATGTCTATTCGCCTCAGCTATTTGCCTGCATCTTTTAGACTGTTGGTCTTCCATTACTTGTCTGTCTTTTAATTACTGTTTGTTACTGTCAGGGTCAAATACATACTACGCTATACTGTCCATGATTACTTCCAAAGACCAGACTCGTGTGTGTTTGCATGACCATGTGATTACTTACTCTGTACAAAACACTAAGGTGGTCTTACACGTATTTCGCTCCTTCAGGAAGAAACGGACAATGTGAAAATCAAAACAAAAATCATTGATGACCAAGCAGACAGCATTCGAAACTTGAAACAGGTTTGTGTCAATCCCCCCTCACCCGCCGTGGAGGAACAATCCACCTACTCAGTTAACCTGTCTAACATTTGGAGGATCTGATTTAATCTCCTTAACTGTGAAAGTCTGTTATGCACTCTCAATCCCGAATGCGGACCTAACCTAGTTTCATTCAGACAAGACGTTTTTCCAAACACCAGTTTTCCTCTGTTTTTATATTTCAGGGTCTCATCGCGAATCAGGCTGAAATGAAAAAGGTACAGAATGAGGCCACGGCTATCCAATGTCATCTTGAAGAACAGATTGAAAACTTGAAGAAAGAAAATGAAGAACAACTGGTAAGCAATTTTTGGCGCTTCACATCGGTGGGGTAGCTCTTTTCGTTTGCGTATTACTAATGAGAATACACACACGAGTGACTGTTTTTCCCACATAACCGGCTAGGAGTCACAATTTCTAAACTAAATCAGCATCAATGTCAATTCGACTCGAAGAAGCAGATCGCCTTGAGCCATCGTTTGTGACTTGGTTCGTTAGCCAACGGAAAAAATAGACGCTACATATAAGTTAGACACAGTTCAAAGTCAACACATCTCCAATGAAGGTATGGCTTTCCACACGAATAATTCCGTCGTGCTATTGTAACGACAGACATAATCCATCGTAGATGCCAAGTCATTTGGGAGTTAGTTGTGTCGTTTGTCTCAGACCCAATGGATTCCATAGATCAGTGCTGATTTTAGGGGCAATAACTCGAACTGTGTGGAAACTCAGTCTACTCCAAATTTCTAGAGGGCATAATTTTTTATAGAGTATGGTAACGCAAGTAGCGTATGTTTAGTGGTTAAAATTCGCCAGAAGCACACGACCAGTTTCGCGGTTATTGTTTTCCGACTAACTTTGACCACACATCCTACTATAGAAAAGGCAGATGCTGAAATTCATAGACAGTAAACTGCAACCGTATCATTACCTGAGAGGCGTAGGATCAGGGAATTTATGAGCAAATGTGACCAAGTTACCGGAGTGTACCGGATTGATGCCAACACTATCATCACCACGGTCCCTTTCAAGGTGGTTGTTAAAACGAGTGACTGGGAGTAGGGAATGTTTATCGGAAAACAAGGTTCACGACTCATCCTGTGATTCACAATCTGTCCGCGTTAGCCCATACTGAATAAATAAATTGCGTAGATAACGCCACGTTACGTTGGTACATATTTGCAAGAAAGTTGATGGTCGTCACCTCTACAGTCTATCCGATTTGGGCTGTATACCCCATTGAAACAGTATATCGTTTAATTGGCCACTATCTAATGAGACAGCCAACAGTTGAAACAAATCGCGTATCAGTCAATTAATGATGTGATTATGAGTCATCAACTGACCTGTTGAAAACCACGCGATACAATGCACATTTCCGTACATTGCTAAATGAAATAATCAGCAAACTGTCCGCGTTAGTAAAATTTTCTATCTTTCAAGCAGAAATTCTTTGCTGGTCAATCCTAACATTCTACTGCGTCGCCTGTTCCTGACACCCTCGACGATAACACAAGTCATAATTGTGTCTGTAAGCGATTTACTGGTTTTGTGAATCGAGAACCTTTTATCTCAAATATAATCACCAGAACAATATTTCGCAGAGTTGTATGGCATCCTTTCTATCATCATTATTTCCACCTTTCAGTCGTACCCGTAGAGATGCCGCTTGTCGTGACAATAAGTCACGAAGCAGAGGAGTGATAGACAAGCACGAATGTAATAATATCGACCCATTCTCGTGATAGACCACGGGAACCGTCGGTAAACAGTGGGTTGACTATGAACAACATTACAGATCACCTTGTTTGCTTCATCCTGCTTCCTGCCCCTCCACACAGAAAAAGATTGAGCGGCTAGTCGCACGTAAGGAGGAGTTGAAAGACACCGTGGCCGAACTAGAATCCAGAACTGATGACCTGCAAGCCCAAAACGAGTTAGTTTACCGTGTGTGACCTTGTTCAATGTGTTCAGTTTCTGAAATGCTTTCACATCTACATACATAAGACAGTTCCAGTTGCAAATCCTGGGAAGCCAGACTTCAGAACATGATCCAACTATCCGTTGGAACAAAAAATAAGTTGGAAATATAGTTGCTAGTGACGACACGTATTAGATCGTTCTTTGGTCAGTTGCAAAAATACCTGAAGTTGGCCATTATAGCATAGGTAGCTCCGTTAGTAGTCTTGCGAAGTGAGCAAAGTATTGTTATCGACGTGTTACATCTTTCGCATTTCCGTTCAATCAGCTCTTTGAACCAGCGCTGGCGCGAACGAACCAACCTTTTGGATAAGCTAGAAAAGCAAGTACAGCAAATGCGCCTCACGTGGGAAAACGAACAGCAGACCTTGACGAGCGAACGTGACGCGGCCAAAGAACGCGTCAGGTGAGTCACTACTATTGCTTTCTTGTGAGAACCAGTCCGAAGCCCGTTGGCGATTGCATGTCATGAATTCAACCTTTCTATTGTGATTAGCAGCCTAATGATCGAATAAGGTTCCATGTGAGTAAGCAAATAAGGTGAACCAACCTTGCCTGACAACTGCTTTTTCTCTTTGGCGTTCTCCTCTCTTTGTGAAGGATTATGTGCAACCGGTCTGAGGGTAGTCTATAGCCAAATTCTGCACACCCGATGTGATAGCACATCCAACAACACATAACTGATTGGGTTCTGTTGGCTCAGGATGCTTGAAAGATCGACTAGTTTAATACTTCACACTTGGTAACATGAATGAGAGTCGGAATTCTATTTACAAGCGAAATGTTGATCGAATTTTCGCACAAATTGGAGCGCTTCAGTTTCTCTGTTCCGAACAGCGTTTGAACTGTGAACATCGCATTATCGACGTCGCGCAATACTTGATCAAGTCTTCGGCTCTTCCGAAAGTGATCCTTCTCAAATGATTCAAGTGCGTTTTTTACCGAGGAATCATCATCATAGGCAGCAACACATCAGTGATTCACACTGACACTTAACTGACACACAATCATAAAGTAGTCAGGAATTTAGTCAACTTCATCACAATTGATTGCACCCGGACTTTCCAGCCAGTCTCTTTCAAAAAGGAGCAGTGGGCTCGAGCTTCGCTCTCGTTGGAGCTCATCAGTAGTGCAAATCATTGTCAAGGCCGGGATTTGGAATTCGACCACATCTTCATGAAGCTATCTTCTTGACTACTGTGACATTAACCTTACAACAGGAACGACATAATTATCAAGTGGACACTCAACCACTTTCGCCTGCTCAACTTCAAAATAATATCGAGTAAAAGAACCAGTAATGTTGTGAATGCAGACAAACCATTGGCTATGGCACAGAAGTAACCAATGTGTTTGTTGTCCCCGTGATTTTTTTGACTGCAATATCTCCAGTTGATAGTCGATATTTAGGAACCGGAAGAAAACTTGTCATACTACAAGCGTTACGTCAACAACACATTAATTTCTAATCGATCTAAACAGATGATAGATAACCTGGTGTAACGTCAAATCTGAAGGTCACTTGTAAATTTGAGATCGACAGCTGTCTGCCGTTTATAGACATCCTAATAAGCCGTTGGGAAGATGGCTCGGTCAGAAGAACCGTTTATAGGAAACCCACATGGTCAGATCAATACCTAAGCTTTAGCAGCTCCACACCGACCCAATACGAACGAACACTAGTAAATGTTCTGTTCACACGAGCAAGGCTAATCTGTACGCATGACAGCCTTGAGGAGGAACTAGATCTGAATACGTCTGTCCTACAATCAAATGGTTACCCCCAGAAGGTTCATAGATAGGCACGGTAGACAAAAATCACCACCCGAAGAGGTGGTCGCTGTAGAGAAAAAGAGACTCTACATAGAGCTGCCTTTTAGGGTGATTATATCATGCATCAAACAACACAGCGATTAGGAAATTCAATAAAGCGAACGTTCGATGCAGCTGAACTCCGTGTAAGCGCTGGGACTCAGAAACTACCACTGCCTTCAATCAAAGATCAGCCTATCGGCTGACTGCGGAGAAAGTTACATAGGCAGAACCGAGAGATGCTTGAGCTCAAGAATGAAGGTACATTTACCAAAATGGATACAGAAGTCCGTGTTACCGGAAAATGGCAATGTTGCTGAAACATGTAAACAGCCAGTTTCCTCAGTCACTAGACACGTCCTAACCACCGGTCACGCTATCCATCCATCTTGTGCATTCAGAATCTTGTCGTGTCATTCTAACCCGATATTCTTACGGGTTGCTGAAGCAGTTGTAATTAATCGACTCAAACCAGCTCTCTGTGTTCAGAAACAACTGTTCGTGAACCTGATCATTCCCAGGGCTTAATGACATAAGCTAACCCGCTTATTGATTATCCACCCCTCTAGTCGCTTGCTATAAAAAAAGCCCATCCGCTATTGTAAATTTTGTACTGATGAGTCAATACGAAATGTTTTCATCTACCAGTTTTTGTGTTCCAACTGTTTTGTTCAAACTGCTCAAGGGAACCATTGTTTTAAATTTAGGAACTGGATCAATACGACAATCGTCAATCCTCAATACGACTTACGTTTCACTAACCTCTCTAAATTCACAGTTCATAAGCTGTCCAAATCTGATGGGCTAATGCTCCCTTTATCCCAAACCAGCTGTGCGAATTATCACAAGTACGTTGAATGTACAGGCCAGCCTTGTATCAGTCTCATCGTATCCATACTATTTACTCGTATCTGGATCAGAAGTGATTGCATATTGTTTATCTGCATCGTTGCCTTTCCAGTGAACTTCAAGACCAAATGGAACGGATGGATGCAGGATTTCGACAGCAACTAGCACTTATCACTGCAGCCAAAGAAACGGCTATTTCTTCAGCACGAGAAGAAGCGGAGCAACTACGTTCGACGTGTGAAAGCAGAGTGGCTGATGTAAGTCTCCTTGTTGTGCGTCTAAGGTCAGAATGTTTGAAAGGTTAGATGAGAATCAGCTAAGCAGTAATAAGCCGTAGTCCATCCACTTCCGCGGGATAAAAGCGAACGTACGAATACTTTAACGACGACTGACTTCTTACTCGAGGTTAGAAGTTCGAGTTGTCAATTTCTTCTTCATTTGGTCGCTTGTTAACGTCGTGTCATATTAGTACTTTTTGGCTTTCCGACAGGTTGAGGCCGAAATGCGTGCAGTCTTACTGGAAACAGAGAATGCAAGATGCACTATGGAAATGCGATTGCGGAAACTCTCGGCTTTATTGTGTGACGTCGGCAGCGCAGATCCAGTGATAACATCGTCATTACGCCCCTGCCACAGTGCACAATCCAATCATCCTCAACACTCCTCTGGCCCTTTCGTTCTCACCCCACCTCCATCATTTTGCAATTATGTAGATCCAACAACCGTGGATGCAACTCGATGGAGAAGGAACTAACCGTTCAACCACTCACAAGTTACATGAATCCCGGTTTCTAACCACCTGTGAACATCACTTTCCCTCTCTAACCACATCATATAATTTTATCTTTGTTGTTTATGTGACCTTGGTTACCACCGATTAATTTCATGGCGTAATTCTGCGAGAAGCACTACTTCTGAAGCTGTGGTGTCTAAAACCCTAATTTATTCCAACAAATGATGCTCTGTTACCTGTTTGGTAGTAAGACGGTAAGATCGATGAACTATTGTTTTGAGGGGGTTGTGCTGATTTTAAGGAAAAAACTAATTTGGGCGTCGATCCCTTGACGGATAGACTGATAGGAGCAGCCAAATTGGGAGCAGCTGAACCCGTGTTTTTTTGACGATTGCATACCAAAGAGCAATCGCGTTGACAACTAAGTCATTTTTCTGTCGCAACACCTCCGTTATCCATGACTGATCGTAGTCAACACGGTTGAATCGTATGTTATGCTGAATGGGATCGTGACTGTGCACAACGATAACCGGAATCAGACAGCGATATCTTAATCCCTACCTCCTCGAGAGAAGCCAACAGGGTTTAACCTTCAAGGAACTAGATGTGCATTCGATTTTTTGGAAAAACCCCAATCTCTGTGTTGTTTACCAGTTTATGAGAAGACTTAATTCCACTCAAAACGAAACTACCTCTGAAACAATCCATCCCTCGTATTTCGACATATCCCGTTGTATGTCAATTTCATGTACCAGATCCTTGCTTGACCCGATTCACTGCCATACGTCAACATACGTTTTTACATGGAAAAGTGAAACATCTAAGGTATTCGTCGTCCTAATAAGTCGTTTTTCCCATTCTTCACTCAATCACAATCCTGAAACATAACAGGGCAATAAATAAAAGTTCATGTTTAGTTTGTTGAAATCCCCCAAGTGAAAACGCTTAACGTTCGTCCTTTTTGTGCGAACAAAGTAGTAAGCGGGACTCGAAAACAAGATAAATCACCAGTAACCAAACAGTACATAAAATACGCTGGCGAACACCCTCTCACACCTTTATTTTTTCAGCTAGGTGACTTCCTTTAATCGGGAAACCGATGGGCACTGAGGTATTCGAAGTCTGATGTTTGTGCTAATGAGATATTCCACTAACCACACTTTCCAAGGCGCATGAGTACCCTATATACACCAAAAAATATCACTACTTCGTGTCCAAATGTAGACAGCCTCCAGTAGCAGTAAAGCTATTTTAGATGTCCTAGTAGTTGAAGGGTGGGGATCGCACGAAAAGACACGGACTTATCGATTAGGTCTAAGTCGATTGTGAACTCAAATCAAGCAGTGTGATGGGAACAAGTAGAAGTAATGACGTGTACACGATTCGATAGGTAGCTTAGGATAGGTAAAAAAAATTGTTGCTGTTGTTCATCACTGTTTACGTCGCTTGAAAAAGTGAATCTCTTATCTACATGCGACCTAAATTAATTCACATGGTTTGTCACAATTCCAGGTGTGAATTTTGAGACCAACGATTCAATTGAGCACGAGCTTCCCAAACATATAGGATGTTGCTGACCAAGCCCATGTGCGGGTTGGCATCCGGTCCCCCTGCAAGAAGTGAGCTCGTTTTTCATTAACATATCAGGGGTGATTTGAACTACAAGAACTTATTTCTGGAGCACTTCAGTCAACATCAAAGACAACAGTACATCAACGATCCATACTGATGGTTAGCTGTCATACACCCATGACGGAAAGAGCAGACCCTAGCTGGGAAGAAAGAAAAGGAAGGAACTTGACTATTAAAAAACAGGTTTAGACTCTAACATCCAAAATCAAGGTGTCCACACCTTGCAAACCAACAGCCAAGATATCAGAGATAGTGAGGCGTCATGAGCAAGATACGGCTTTCACTGTCTCGCGTCACTAACTGCGTTTACTTCGGGACATAGGATAAACAATGGTAACGACCAAGCCACTGAGTCCGATTATCCAGCAGTTCATTTAAAGTTTCCTGTTGCCGTGAATCTTGAGTAACTTCCGCTGAAACTGTTTTCCTACAGTTGGTTCTCGTCTAAAAAAAACCTCGTTACGTTATTATTTTTGCCGAACAGATCTTTAACCTAGTCCCTGCTTCGGCAGGGATATGCACGACTGACGAACTCTAACGAGAGCGCAGTATCGCGTCTACTGCCACTTCGTTCATTCATAACTAGCCATGAGCCTGACCAGACGGTCCTATGAATTGGGCCACCATAAGCTGTAATGGTGGTGAGGGATATCCTGAAGAAACTGTATCACATACAAAGTAGTGGGAAAAGTAGACCCAGATGGAAGGGTTGCTGTGAATGCGGTTACGCTGTTAACTTGGATAGCGTTTCCAACCGTTGGGCTGAATGATTAAAAGGTCGCAAACTGGGCAGGTGAGAACGCAATCATGGACACCATAATTCGCGGTCAAATTATTACAGGGTTACCTTGTGGATTACCCAGCCATAACGTCTTGATGAATAACGCGGGATGCGGTACACATTCAGCCGGTATGCGGATTAGGCGATACAAACGTTTGGAGATAGTCAGTGGTAGTTGACTGCGCTGTTTACGACCAACTGATGTGTGCTAACTGACAGAGACAACAATGAGCGAACACCGTAAGTCTGCGCACGTCTTCTTCGCGAACAGGTCATGCATCCGGTCCACAGGGCAGAATACACCATTTGCGGACAGAATACATCCTTCTATTCAGCAACAACCGGACTTCTTTTCAATGCCATAAAGGACGTTGGTCATCAAAGACGTACGCCTTCGCCATTCATGCTGAAACCCCATTAGCAATATCGGACGGTTGAGACAGCTGCCCGCGGTCTAGAGTGGACTGCAGCAAATAAGACGGGAGCGAAACACACCATACAGATCTACACGGTCGTCCACTTTGTTCAGTATGGCTACCGCACCGTTGACGGGAAGTCTGAGTGTAGCAATGTCCTCTGCATATCCTATGTCGGTCAGCTTCGGACTGGGAAGAAGCCGTGCGCCATAATTATAGAAACCATCGCGTCGTCCGCGACAAATGGATGCAAGTCCGTTATTCGCACTGTTTGCTTTCTGTTTGATCAATCACATACGTATCGGGTCAAAGTCGGTCGTTTTCAGTAAAATTGACCTTTAATACATGTAATAGATCTCACTGTCCACTAAATTTCGGAAACTTGCTCGTACCCTTTAGGTTTTTTCGGTGACATTAACTTCTCAACAACTGTCGTAACGAGGTAAGGACTGTAAACGGCTTCATATTTTGCTCTGAACTTGAAAACTACTGTTTAATTGAGTGAACTGCATATCCTGACTTTAACTGTTGCGGTTGAACTTATCATCAAGGTGTAGGTAACGAAGAGGTTCGGTAGTGATTGTCAAACGAGTTCTTTTGTTCAATCTCTACGTTTGCACAGACTTAGATGGTTAGGTCATGTATTAAGGATGCCAGCTAGTCGTCTTCCAAACCGAGCACTGTTCGGTGACACTGCGACCGACTGGTGTAAGGTGCGAGGTGGACAGATAATGACCTGGCGTAGGGAAATGAAATCGTTCACCAAGAGGTTAACCAGTGTAGATCGAGTTCGTCTCCCGGGCTGGGACCATCGCCACTCACAGAGTCGGCTGCTGGGACTCTAGGTGAGATGGCGGCTGATCGAGCTCAGTGGCGTGAATGTTGTCGTTGTTTGGCCGAGTTGTCTGTGAAGTGAGTGCATTTAATGACACGGGGCAGTGAAAGCCGTAAGGAAGCTGTCTTGCTGATGACGCCTTACTCTCACTTGCAAAGTGTAAGCACTTTGACGTTGAATGTTTGAATCTGGACGTAGTTATTTTCAGTAGTTATGTCGCTTCCCGTCCTTTCCTTCTTTTCTTCTCCCTTCCTATAAAGGGTTTGTTTTTTCTTCATGGTGTGGCAGTTATGTATTAGTGTGAACCACTGATGTATTGTTGTCGATGATAATGGTGATGATGAGCAAGATGACATCTTCCAGTGCTAATCGTAAAATTTATCCTCTATCATACAACTCCTCAGCAAACACACTTTCCAGATCGGTGTGACACGGCGCGTTATCGCATACCAGCACAATGTCTGACATGGCTGTACGGATCTTCACCTTATCTGCCAGGGTACGCAGCCAGCCCGTGCAATCGCTGCTGCCGTATGTTCCCTGCCTCGTCGTATGGCCTACTATCGAGCTTGGTGTCATAGCTCCAACCAAACGAAGACTACGGCCTCGGCTGTTTGTTGCAGAGACGCATGCTCTCGTTCCTCTTAATGAACGCACCACTGACCTTGTACAAAACAAACGGTTTTTCTCATCTATCCAGCAAATAGTCTTTGTATTCGCATAACACTCCAGTCGATATGCAAACAGTCGCCGTAACTCCAAATTCCTATGACTTCATGCCAGTGGGTACTTGATACAATTTCTTGATATGCGTACCGGCCATCCAAATATAGACTAATCGTTGTGGTCGATAACTCCTTCTCAAACTCAGCCTTGACGCGAAATCTCAAAAACTGTAGTGTAATCGTTGGGTCTACAGAAATCCACCCCAACAACATATCGATATCTGATTTTGTCAGAATCTTGCTTCTGTGTCCCTTGCGAGCCTGAGATTCATAAGTGATGCAATCCACATGAAGCCACTTGTAAGCGGTATTACACTTGACTTCGTTCAGAAGGGCAACGGTGGGCCAGTCATCGCACCTTTCGAATACTTCGATAATACGTCTGCGTGTTTCGAGACTGACGCGAGTGTACTTGCGTCCGCCAGCCATGTATGCGAGAAAATGGAATGAAGTGGAAATACGAGAAATGGAAATCTTCCCACAAACTTGTTCACTCTCACATTGCTGCTCGATGTCTACCACGACCCTAAACCTCACTCCTATTGGATGTGAGGCTCACAGACTCCCCTAACCATTGGCAACCCTTTGCCTGTCAAAGAAATCAATACGGGCCCGCAGTTTGCGTAGGAACAGGATCAGATGATATGTGCCCCATTTTGACCGCTAACCCCGTTCTCATTAAGCAAATCCGTTGACACCCCTCGAATAACTCAGACCACTTCCTCTATCAAAGTAGTTAATGCGAAGTGCTCTGATTAAGATTGGTCGTCCCTTAAGGGCCAATCGCGTTCTTGCCGTCGTTGTCCAAGATTATCAGGTGGAAATTCTAATGCTTTAGCATGTAACGAAAAATCTTGTGCCTAAAATGGAAACAGATATGTAAAAAGGTATAGGGCTTCCAGAGAGAGAAAAAGAACGACAAACACTGGCTACTGACCGCGACAAACCGACATATCAGAATATTTCCAATTAACGGTGTGAACGGCCACGATCTCCCAGACTGGGTAGATGGCACCTACGAATCTCGCTCTCCTGTTGTTCCTTCTAATCACCAGCAGCCACACTGAACGATGTGCGCTGCGGCAGACGCCCTTTCATATACGGAGCACTGACTTAACTAGCGAAGGCTATGCTTTTTCACTAGCTCGGCTATCGGTTGCGAGCTCGCACATTTCCAAGCACGCGCCGACGGATTACCACGTTGCTCACATAGTCAGCCCATTTCATACTGGCTAACTATGATGAAGAAACAATGGTCGGACACCAGAAGTCTGTGTGCACCTTCCGTACAAATGGGCCAGGCTCCTTAGCCACATGTAAATCTGAGCCCGCATGCGCATTGTGGACCTTGCCTTCAATTGTCAAACAGACGACTTTGGGACGCCACAAGGAACGAAGATTCTCGTGGACAATATTATAAGAGGACGAGATGAAACCATCCAAGTGAGTAAAGCGATTGACAGTTTCCATCTGCTCGTCTAAAATGACAAAAACACGGCCAGTGCCAACCCAACGTTGTAAAACCCTAGACTTGGAAGGTGTAAAGTGCACACTGCGCAGACCGGCCATCCTACTTAATTCGTTCAGCATGTTCTCTACAGAACAGTGAGATGGAGCAGTACTGTCCACACACTCAACATCGGTCAGATTAGCATAGAGAAGAGCTATGCTCCGAGTGCTACTTTGAGAATACCATCCATCGCGTTCAGTTCTTGTAGACACTGTGAATCCAGAGCATTCAGGATCACCCTCGATGGCTAGTAGCACTGATTCGTCGGTAATACGCCATATGAATGGTAAGTCGATGGAGCATGCTTCATCAAACCAGCAGTAACAGAGAGTAAATTTCTTTCGAACATTCGGCCACAGCATCACTTCGCTCCCTCCCCCATCTTTATCTTTCGTCAAACGCTATCTACGAGAATAGTAAGGCAATAAACTATATTTACAACTTTAGGTGAGATGACAATTTAATGACGCGTGGCAGTGAAAGCCGTAAGGAAGCTGTCTCGCTGATGACGCCTTACTCTCACTTGCAGCTCGGTTGTGTTGTTTGCAAGGTGTAGGCACCTTGATGCTGAATGTTTGAATA
>QNGE01000854.1:0-18631 GCA_008508345.1 Paragonimus westermani
TTGGCACATGAGTTAACCCAGTCAGTGTGGTGGTGTTGATAAGAAGTGAGAGGTGTTTTTGGAAAATCTAAATGGGCAACTTATCCAGAGCGGATGGAGACATTACTGGAACTGGGAAAATTCGAGGACACAACGTCAATCATAGCAGGGGAACAGTGGTCTGTATCAGAAACGTCTGCGGGAATGAAAATTGACTATACTTGATGTTTCAACAAAGCATCACTGATGACCACCATCTTGGATTTGCATTCTGTTGATGTTCATCGGACGAGTTCGCCGGGTGGAATTCGAGACTTGTGTTCGCAAGGCTGGTCGGAATTAGTCGCGTCGGGTTTGGCATCTTGTTGCCCGTTTAAACATTGAGTATCGTCAGCCACATAGTGGACATATTGGGCGATGAGCAAATACACGCATTGGGCCGCATAATCCATATAACTGCCACCGCAACTGCAACTACGCTTAAAATGAGTTGTGGAGTATGACGGTTAGGAAGTTTGTCTGGTGCAGGGAACATTGGGACTCACATGCATGGTCAACCCCTGTGAGCACTCTAGTCTGCCACTCACCTTGTGCTATCACCAGCTCACCGGGCCGATTTAAAACCATTGCTTAATGGACGTTTGAACTATTCATCGGCATCGGTTTGTCTGACCAGATTAACTCACTCCCCTGTTGACCCATTTTCGGCTGTCCTATAAAATTGCGAAATGTGACGTTATTTGGGCTGCAAGCGAATCGGTGGATAGTGGTGGTTTGAAGTGAACTGATCATCAGAGCCACCTCAGGAATTTACACAGACAGTCGTGATATTTACACATCACGCATTCCAATTACCCCGGAGGTTTGTAAGTGGATCACTGTTCCGAAATTTTCGGTATCTCCCGAAGTTATCACAGACCTGTTCCAGTTAAAAATCTGTTTTCTGCATTATCAGTTTTACGTGAGTTTAGTGGCAGTCTAATCGAACATGCTGTTCGAACTATTTTGCTCCATATGCTTGCTTTTTATAACGTCATAAAATTAACTTTCTTGAAATTTGGATGCAACTGAACATTATGTGACTGTCGCACACAAACTCCAGATGTGCACATGGTAGAAACTGCCCATGGTGCAGGACATATTTGTGAGTATATTTGGTACTTCATATTGGTTATTAAGGTGAATGAAAGGATGCAGTATGAAAACCTTCGGCTGGGTTTGAAATAGTGACCTGAACTGATTAGGAACTTCAGGCAGTAACCTACTGGTTGAGCGTCGTGGCCTTATTAGGTATCCCTTCATATGTCAGTTATACGATCGACATTCATTTACAAAATAATCCACGTATTTGACTGTTCTAGCTGTGTTTCATCGCGTCACGCTGACATCCATCGACATTCCGTTGGACATAGCATCAGAACTCAGAAACTGTAGTATATTGGATGGCATACGGAGTTACCACTTACAGCGGGAATCTGCGTCCCATGTGATAATCGTGAGCTGTTGCAACCCAGCTGGCTAGGCCTGTTAATCATGTTGGCCTGCTGTTCTTGTGGCAGGTTCGAGTCCGACCGAATCCTGTAGCTTTCTGTGAAGTCTCAGATTTGCTGAATTTCTTCTTGAGACTGCAATTTTACTTCAGTCGACCTACCTTATTTCTTAAATGTTCTCACAATATTAGGCCGACGGGAACATTGCACCTGAACAAAAAAAGATATATTTGTATCTGAGTAGACAGTGGGCGATAATTTTGCAAAAATGGATATTTGTTCACCGTAAATGTCAAAGGCTAATGGTAACACAAAGTGAAAATCCTCTACATTCAGAGTGAATTCCAATCAGGCTGTGACAAAAACTGACAATGAATTTGCAGTTCATTTCACTTGTGGCTCGTCAGCGTTGCACATCATTATCAAGAACGTGGAATGAACTATGACAAATGTATTCAAGTGGTGTCGTTTTGTCCGTCACTCCGTTGACCTCAGATCCGATGTGACTGTATAGTCACCCCTAGATGTCCGATCGTGTTTGTTCACTCTAGTTTTCCGAGTGTCTTGAGAAGTGTTTCAGTACCTGTTTTATTCGCTGCAGTAGACGACTTCAGGACTAGAAAGTTGCATTCATTCCAAACTCACATATATTGTCACGGTCGTGCAGCAAGACAATGTTTACTGTTAAGCAACAGATTATTCATCTATTACAGAATGGACATTTGAAGAGATCGAACAAGGATGAACCTCGTGTTAAAATGAGAAAGATGACAATTCAATCGGAGTGCTAAAAGGTGTGATCAAACTTAAGTGGTCAAATGTATCAGTTATGGATGACTGTCCTGTATGAATGTGAACATGATTGACGCTACGACGAGAGGAGTGGGGATCTCATCAACTACTAAGATTGAGGAGCTGGAAGTAATTGTTTCCCAATGGAGGAAGTTTGGCTTAAAAACGCAGGCCTTTCACCGAGGCTGCGTAGCGTTGGCCACTCCCATGTGGTGATCATCCCGAGACAACTGAGAAGGAAACTCTTAGCAAACTGTCATGAAATGGCACACGTAGGGTGCACCAGGAAGTATGATCTGCTGCAACTAAGTGCATATTGGCCGAAGATGGAAGGGGATCTGACGTCTTACGTACTTACTTGTTAAAGTATCCGTTACTGAAAGGTGACGATGAGCAGCATTTACAACCGGTAACCGTTTCCGAACACTTAATGTTCCTGTTTAACTCGTCATAATTTCATAGATAACCTGCACGTATTTCCATGTAATTGTAAAAGCTCGATGAGAATTACCGAAAACAGCAGTTTGCAAGATTGACTTCTCATATCGGTTTAATCACACACTCGGAACGGATGCACCACTGCCATCCACTGGTGAACAGACCAACACTCACTTGGACAACGTGTGGTGTTAATACCCACAAGAAAACTGAAACTCTTCAGATAAGTTGTAAATGTGATATCTTCAGTAGGCGAGACGACCAGCAAGATTTTCGGATTATCCCATTATCACACATGCTGGCAATACACTTGGTGCTCTATTTCCACCGCATCTAATGCGACACTATAGAAAATGTACATTTTAAAGGCATGTGATAAATCGAGCATATCTGTGGGCATACACTTAGATATACGTTCGTAGAATGTTCCGCGGAAAACTGCCTCCACCTTGGCGCTCTTCAGGCTGCTCTGTTATTCATCCCAACCGCTTTCTGTGCCTCATATATGTGTATATAAATGCAAACCCTTTGTTTCCACGCATGTTATCCATTAGTATCCAATGTCTGTCTCCTGCAATGTTGCTTCTGCGTGTGCGAAGACCTATGTTCTCCCTAATTTGGCCCTCGCTTTACTTTAAATTCCTGGTACGTTCGCCTAGGAGTTTCCCCGCAGCAACGAACATTGGATTATCCCGAAGTTGAAGAGGTTGGAATGCGTGTTTGAAGGCAGTCCAGTTTGTTATACCCTCTCAATTATCCTAAAACACCTGATTAATTCACATCGCGCAGTAAATATTCTTGCTTTCTACGTTTTACTATCAAGTTAAGTGCAGCCCAGGTGGGGACCGGCTACTTTCTTATTTAACAGTAGAGACGTTAGATCTGTGGCGTATATCGTGGAAGTGTGTAAACTCTAGGTATTAGTCGAAAAACACGGTGGCTCATGGAAAAGGTGACCAGATTCTTACTGCCAGCCATGACGCTTCATGCACCACGGATGTGTTCCAGCCAGAGAACACATGAAATCAAATGTTTTTTCGAAAAGAATGACAAATATTCCTGGGATTCTTACGAAAACCTTATACCCGTCTATAATTGTAGTGAGGAGATACGGTCGCACCATACTACTCACACTACTATTCAGTAGCAGCATGGATCGAGATTATCACGGATCGAGATAATCGCGTGATAAATACGACAGAGATACAGGATGGATCGTTGGAGGGCAGAATGACATATAATGGCTTTCGCTACACGACGGAACTGATACATGGTGTCTAAAGCGACTGGAGTATCCTCAGAAGAGTATGGTGTGCAAATAAGTGTTTCCGTTTCTAGTCGTGCTCAGACGCTTGAGTAGTGTGTTGGTTTCTCCAATAAAGTAACCTTTGTGTCGTCCGCCTTCTGGATTCACAACAATTGGTGCCGTGACCGCAACCGTTTGAGGATGAAGATGTTCGGAGTTTCCTGGAGGACTTCGAGGATGTGGCGGAGGCGGTCGGAGTGAAGGCGGACCGGGCGAAGCTGGCGACCCTGCTGGCAATGGAACTTGCCTTCAGCTCAACATCTTTCTAACATTCCCGTAGTTTTGTCATTTAAACAGTACGGAGAACCACTGAGTAATAGGTGGAATGATTATCATACGTGCAGAATTCAGTTTAAAATTGGCGCAGCAAAGTAGTGCTTATCGAACGTCAGTCACTAACATTTGACAGATGGTGAAATTAATTCCTTTCAATTTCAGTCACGTGACCTATTCGATGGATGGAGACTTCGGGAGAATATTGGACTGTGGTAGGTGGTTCTCATTCAGGAAATTAACCGGTCGCCATTTCATTTGATGGCTCTGTAATAGATGAGGCTGTCTTTTATGTTCGTAGATCAAGTATACTAGGTCAACATGCAGAAACTCAACCAGACAATATTATGTGTGACGAAGTAGATCGTGCACTTAACAATGAGTAAGACGTGAATGACACATTCCGATTCATGCTGTGAGCAAAGAGTTTGCTGAAAGCCATATAAAGTACACGAAAATCTGTTTGGATTTTCGACCGCATCTGATAATCTGCCGGTAGTCGCGGCCAAATCTTCGGTAGTCGGTTTGTTTGACAGTATCTCATCTAACCCCTCTTCCTTACGTGGAAGAGAGTGGTGCAACAGCTAACAACATAGCTCTGTTGTATATTTACAGGTTTGTTCTTGAGTACCTAGCCACCCTGGAGCATTATGGTGTTCTGCTTACTGATCTTTGGCTTATCGAACTTCGTTGAACCTGCAAAGACCGATCTCCTAGTCAGGATAGCTTGCTCAATCAAAACAGCACAAATGCTTGAGATATATGGTAACTAACTAACCCTATCCGCACTTGAGTTTTTGACCTTTAAACGCATCCATCTTATTGAAAGCCGATCTCGAAACACACCTTCATGTGTCATATTATGATGATATTCCATTAAACGTGTGCATCGTATATTATTTCTTTCAGATTGTCTAATAGAGGTTTTCCATTACGGTTGAAGCATCCGGCAACAAAACCTTTGATTCAAGTTGTTTCGGCTTAATGGACGAAGGGTTTCGGTGTGACCCGACGCGACCCTACCAAACAACGCAAGCCGGCTTCTTCGATCGCCAGACACCTGCTAGAGACCGGCCATGTGGTCGACCCGACAAACGCTTTCCGCGTGTTGATGCGTCATCACAAGCCTGTCATTCTTAAATCACTCGAAGCACTGATAGTCACGCGTAGCAAGCTGGTCCTCTGTGTGCAAAAGCTGTTGACTTTGAACCTTCGTCTGCCATGGTTTTGACCAATGACAGACCAGTGTATACATTGACTTGATGCATGAACTCAAATTCGCTTAAATATTTTTTGTTATTTTCACCGCTGTTATGTGTTAGCAACTGACGAGAACATACGAAATGGTATTACCATCTTACAAAACCGGTCTTCTGATTTCACTGTTCGAATTTACTATCATTTTTCTTGGCTGGAATGACGCACAACTAGGCTCACTACAATATAGTTTCATCTATCGTAAGAAACCCAGAATTTTATCAAGCCTGTGTTACCTAAGACGGGAAAGACAACTAGTGCCGCTGTAACGACAGTATTTGGAACAATATTCGGTAGAATGGAGGTCAGTAATGCCGCATCAAAACGAGTGAAAATAACAAGTGTGGCACAATACCCGAAAATTCTATGTAGAACTAGGGGGTCTATGATCGACCAGAAGAGTCCGACCCGGTGGGAACAAATTTTTAAGGTTACAGAACGGACGTTTTACCACCATGAACAGTAGGGACATGAGAATTCGGGTCTTGGTCAATGAATGCATAGCGGACATCAAGCACCCAAGTATAATCTGAGCAGCTTTTTTGAATGCAGGGACGAGCGTGATAACAGGCCAGATCGGAAACGTTGGTATCCCGATATTTGGTGACACAGGTCAATGCAGTCGTCGGATTTGATCAAAACGAATGACGGATAGATTGCATAAGGTCGCGTTAGTCGTCTTCGAGCGAAATCAGCCCATCTTATGGGAAATGACAAGCAGAAGTCCACTGTATAAAACGCTAGCCAAACAGAGAAACCCTATCAGATGCGCACAGAATACTTTGGGTGAAAGGATTGTAACGATTTGGTTTGTGATTCTGATTCTTAAACTCGCACAGAGTGGTGGGACTGGAACATATGAAGTGAACATTAGAGACCCGCCGATTAACTGAACAACCATTCCTCATTACATCTTTATTTGTTTGTGGTTGGTCGAAACCTGAATATTCTGTTACTACATGGTCGATTTGCTGACTAGTTTGTTTGGACCGGCACATTTAGTTAACTATTCGTGATGCCCCACTGTGGTTATCTATGATCACCGACTGTTGGTTAGATCAGCGGAAATTGGTATTCCATATAGAATAGTTACCCTACATATTAAGGTGTGTTCACGCGTGCAACAATCAACGACTGAAGAGAGGGTGCCATTTTTAGGTTTTCAGTGAACATATTCTTGTGTTCAACAGTTTCTAAATGAGAATTGTTTTTTTATGCTACTGCGTATCAACGTTAAACGCCCTTGTGTACCACGTGCGTCCATACTGACCGTTGGAAATGAGTATGTGGTGGCCGCTTTGTGTACTTTTCCAGAAAATTCTGGAAATTTATTACATCCATTGTTCACAAAGTGATCATTCGCAATACAGAAGTGTACAATGCAGCTTGTTTGCCTAGCAACCTTGACATAGAAACCAAAACAATGAAGTGTGAATTATTAAACGTCCGAAATGTAAGAAATGCATCCATTTGGACATTTGTGTTGGAATCCAATCCATTATCTATAATGTTTACGTAAACGAAATTTTCTCGATTAGCTGATGCACCACCTTCAAGATGAACAGTAAACTATCCATCACTAATGTGGCCCAGTTCCAGTAAATCCAAAATCGATTTCAACGAAAGGTGAATGGTTATTGTTTATACTGGCAGGTTTTGGCAGACAAATGTACAAACACAGTGGCTTAATTTCGTATATTCTTATTGCATACTCCACATACATTGTGATTGGCTAGAGTCGAAATGTCATAACAACGGGTATAGACACATAAATCTCTGCAAACCTACCGAATTGGTGACATAGATATCGTATTAGGAAGATCAGTATAAAATTGACAACTGCAAACAGATAAAACGTAAAAGACAAACGAATATTCGACTATCCGTTGAGTCGATGAACATATATCTACAGCTAACTATACAACCATACAAAACTTGAAATACGTAATTAAAAGATTGAGAAGATGATTCTGATGAAATACAACCAGTGGGAAAGAGAGCACATACACGAATATAGAGAGGGAATATATAGTGGGTATACATTGACTTGGAGACGTAAAACAGGAGGGATGGGTTTGGAACCTTACTGATTGACAGCGTGAAATGTGGAAAACACCATTTGTAACAATTTGATGGTAAACTAATTTGCAAATTAAGTGAGTTGACAAACAAATACTGTAAGCGAATATGTCTCTTTGATAAGGAAAACTAAACCCTCAATGGTAGCATTGCCTACGTATGAATTCAAAAAAAACCAGAATAATTACATACCCTGTATGCTTCAACCAGAACGATATCCAACTCCCCTCCTACACACCAGAAATGAAAACTGAATGGATAAAGAATCAGTAGTTTACAGATAAGGTGACACAGTTCGTCTAGTTGGCTATCACGGCTCGACTTCAGAGGCGCATGTGCTATACATCAGAATATTTGAATTTCTCTCCTCTCATTGTGATAAGACACGAAACAGACAGTGAAACATAGAATGCGCGCAATGGCCAGAGACAGGTGGGTGGGTGATTCAAATATCATGCTTGCGCTAATCGATCAACAATTGAGGTGGACTCGATGCAATCAGTCAATTCATAATGGATTCATACGAAGAGACTACATGCCAGGATGGTTGGAACGTAGAAGGAAAGTGTGTGAAAAACAACAGGAATTTGACAATGAAATAACCATGCGATAGAATTAAATGTGTATGGCTGATGGTCGATCTCCCACGGCAACCCCGCACAATCGTTTGTTATGGTATTGCTAAGTTCACCACCACCTACTTCCGGACACGCAAAGATGGACTCTAAACATGACTAGATAACTTCTCGGGAAAAGCCGAATCGCGTTTGCTTTCAATTTGATTTATAAAAAAAACAACTGTAGCCTTTGAGTGATATAATGTGGCCCGACAGAAAGAAATGCTCAGTTGTCGCGTTCAAACCTGTTATACTTGTGGTATTCAGGGGCTATTTCAGAATTTGGTTCGAGATTCAACTGCGTAGTTCACTTACAGTCAAACACACTTGGTGTAGTTCAAATGTACACGTAAACTCACAAATTATTTTTGATTTGGCGTCTACCTGCACTGCATATTTTCGCTGAGTTGAAGGTACGCACTTTATTGAGTGTAACACAGTAAACTCAGCCGATGTACACGCGCGACTCAGTGCTATCATTACCCACTTAGAAGGTAGAGATTGTTTCACAAGTTTACGAGATACTGTTGTGAGCTGATGAGGCGTCGATTACTATTGAATACGCCTCGACTCACATGATCAGTTAGTTTTGCTATCTTGCTTCGTTCTGCCTCGTTTGTCGTGATTGTGTTGCATGAGTAATCTGTCATGCGTGCGCTTACGTGAGTTCCCACATCTCAGTAAATTGTTGGACTGACCTGAGCGGCGCGCTGGTCTTATCTAGGAGGCGAATCATACCAGATAGGTCAGAAGGTAGAGAATGGACTAGCCACAATTCATGGTCTCTCAGGTTTAGGTTTTTGACTAGGCTGGCCCGTTATCCCATTACAAAGTTACTGGTTTGAGTTCGCATTTACCCGTCCGCTACCCTGCGGTACAGACTTTCGAGTCAAAGGTTTCCGTTGAAAACCTTGACCGTTCCGCTATCTATATGTGGGTGTCCTAACAGCATCCCAATCCCACAAAAGCAATGACCGTACAACACGAATCAAAGGGTACTTCATTAACCGTAACGTAGGATAGGCAGAATCACTCAATATGCTGTTTCCGACAGCATGGACAAACAAAAATATGCATATTCCTGACAGAAACACAATTTCGGTAAAAATTTTAGAGGAGATTGAATAGACAGTTTTTCTTCTTTCAAGCTTCTCTGAACGAATGTGTTATGACTACCCCAGAAATACGTATGAATGAATGTAGCGTGGATAGATTCACAGACTTCTACACCTTGAGAAAAGTCTTTCGGTAAACCTGTCCCTGGACTCCGAGTCTCAAAGTCGTTTGACGAAGGCTTGCGCCTCTTCTGGACGGTTTGAGGGACATGGTTGTAAGGAACGCAGCATGGAAAGCAAAACAAAGCCACCCGTCTACCACTGGGCGATACTGTATACGCGGACATTCGACAGTGAAAATTGGAAGTCGTACCGGCAGAATATGGGACATCCTATCCGCTGTCATTTACAAAATCTACCCCGCACCTCATGTGCTGGGTGGATTGTATGCTTTCGAACATGCATGGAAGAAATGAAAGGCATGCTGATGTAAAATCAGCTATGCCCTTTGTGGCATGCCCGACGGATATCCGTCAATAAGCTCCCGAGACAGCTATTGTCCGGTCACCTGAAAGAAAGACTGAATCCTGATAGTCGCAAGCATCAATACAATCTTGTTATACAAATAGGTTCTTCAACCTTTTAAATATTTGGGGGGGATTTTTCACGTGGATGGCCTGGTGCAGTACTATCCGGGTGTGCTTCCGAAGGTTTAAGTAACGATGCCTGCACTGTCATGAATTCTAGTGCGTGCCGTATGCAAAGCAACCACAGTTGTCATAGATCGTGTTGACATGGCTATAGGTTTTTACGATGAATTTGGCTGCGAATGCGCTGGCCTTCTAAGAGTTATGGTCCTGAACTTAGTCGTGGTGAACTTCCCCTCAAGAGACGGTGAGTAGATTGTCAGGTATCACTTTTTCATTCGCATCATTCGCTCTTTTGTTCAGAACCCCGAGTCCTGTGGGTTTCTATCTATTTTTGTTGGGGCATTTCATGGTGAATGTCCTGTTCGATCTTCGGTTCAACTTCCTTCCATAGTTGACTTTCTTCAACCTACCCGTAGAGTGCAATAACATGTATTCTTATACTGAACTACTTGTGGCCTTACACCTTCAATGTGTTTCTTCCGTTTTAGATTTTACCACTGGAGTCTCCAATTTCTCCTTCGATAAATAAGAGTTCCGCCGTAGTAATAACAGTATAATAACACAACAGCTTACTGGTCGACTGGACACAAAACCCTCCAGTCACACACCTGGTCTTATTCTGTCTGGTTTACACTGGATACATGATGTGTGAGTCAAACAAGTGACTCGGCACGTGTCAACTTCGACCACTGTCACAAACCAATCGGAGACGGGTTTCGATAACCTTGCATGTGTGAAACCGGTAGCCACGGTGTTGACGGAATGGAGCTTGCGGTCAATAGGGTTATTGCAAGTGGAAAATGCTGAACGCAGACTGTGGGGAGGAAGGCTGGTCGTGCATTGTCGGACGATGAGCTAGGATGCAAGAATCCATCGCTGGTATTAGAATGTGTGCGTTTGTGGGACATTTACAATGCACGGTCTGTTGACATGCTGTATGAGCGGATGTCTGATTGAGATTAGGCCATCAGGTTTGGCACATGTCGGTATGCTGTGGGAATTCCTTGTAAAGACTCAGCCACTTGTGTTCTACATCCGAAATACTTGGTGAATCAGGATGTGGACTGCCTGAAGTGAATCGAGAGAGTTCTGTTGGTCATGGTAATTAAACAATCGTTTTATAATGATGTAACATAGTTCTGATGCAGTAACCAATAAAGAACCAGCTAAAATATTTTATAGGATTTCCATTGCTCATTTTACGTATTATCTTGCTGCCTTATATAATTATCGTTGTCAGTGCATATGAACGACTATGTCAACGCATTTTTTATCTCACACGCCTCACCACAAATACATATACGTGGCAATTTGAATAATGCTACCATCGGTACGATCATATGTTTTCTTTAATTGTTGTATTAATGAACATCTTATGATGATTTATCTGATTGCACTGTTTTGCCAATCAGTAACAAACACGTCAATTTTGGCAGCTAATTTGGTGTTGTTAACAGTTGCAAAGGTTCATCATCTTCTATACAGTCGGGGTTATTGCCGGTGACGAACGCAGTCGTTTCTGGTTTGGAAAACTGTTTGTCGTTCACTTTATCAAGCGTAGCCATGGTACACAGCATCACATCACACACACACACACACACGTATGTGTCCAAGCAAACATATGCACACAAATCAAACTTCATACTAATCGCCACACAAACCGCCGTACCAATGGCTCGAACACATCAGTGTTATGACATGCGAAACAATCAAAACATAATCACGCCCAATTACACGATAACAATACACAAAACAACTTAACTGACACAAACGTCGGTGTGATCAACAAAAAGTTATACTCGAAATCCGGCGCACGTTTGACTACACGCAATACACGTGCGCCCGATACACGAAAACATTACCCACACAAGCAATACACCAACCCTAAAAAGCATGCCATCATACAATCGCAACTCAGTCAGGGTGAGGATACCGGCAACACACGAGTACCATATGACACAAGGTCAATGATAACAATGACTATAATAACAACAAATAACGTAAGCATAGGCATCAAACAAGTGCATGCGCGATGTTGTGTACCTTGGCTTGGTGGTCGGGCCTGTGTGCTGTTATGATCCGGTGTGCTGTGCTCATTGCGACTTCAATCCTTTCGGGTTGAACTATGTCAGACTGGCCAAAGGGTAGCAGCCAGACAAACGGCAGATCCGTTCGTTGTGGGTGATGACCGTGTGTTCTGCTTCGGTTCGGCTTGATATCTGTTTTTGACTGGTCTGATTTTGTGAGTATGTGATAGGTTTGTCTATGTTTATAGGTCTATCTTTCTCTGTAAGTGTGCTGAGTCCCTTGGTATGTGACTGTTGACCCTGTTCAAGATGGGTAATGCTGTTGTGTCTCTGTGTGTGCGTCACCTGCTGCCTTAGGGTACAGACTTTTGAGCCAAATGCTTTGGTTGAGGAGCATAATTGCTCTCTCCTTTAGGTATGGCGTCCTGACAGTATTCTTAGCCCACGTATACCACGATGTTAATGCAAACCGCATACCATACTGCATCGGCCGCCGCATAGGATAAACGGGATCCCCCTATCTGCTGCACACGATAAAAAATATGCTACTAGCAGACATTCACCTCCCTATTACCCGTCCAACTTCGATTCTCGAGCAGTTACTGCTCACTTATTTCTCACTACCCCGATGACCAACCTTAGATAGGCCCGGAGACCCAAGCCGTTTTTTATTAGAACACGGAATGTGAGCATGCTGCTGAATCGATGTAGCGCCACAGAACGGCCGGAACGGCGTACCGCCCTGATTACGATGGAACTGCGTCGCTATGGAATCGACGTAGCAGCCTTGAGTGAGACAAGGTTTTTAGACCAAGGTAATTTACGGAAGCTGGTGCTGGGTGGACCTTCTGCTGGATAGGTTACTGGACAGACGGTGCTCGGGAACATGGTGTCTGTTTTGCAGTCGCTGACCACACCTATGCTTTGATGATACACTAACCACACGGCATCATTCCTTGAATCTTGTCGGTGAGCCTGCAACTCGGTCGAGTTAAACGTGCCACACTTCGTAGTGTTTATGGTTCAACTGTGTGTCACACTCATGATACAAAGGACCAGTTTTTTGACCACTTGTCCGCCACAATCCGGCCGGCACCCGTAAGTGATTGATTGTTCGTTCTGAGTGACCTGAACGCTCGAATTGGGCGCGACTCGGTAGTCTGACCTGGGGTATTCGGACCCTACAGAATCGCTTCATTCAACGAGAACGGTGATTGTCCGATCCATCTGTGTGCTACTCGCGAGTCGACTGTCGCGAACACCTGATTCCAGCTGATTGTGAGCGACATCATGACGTGGACTCATCCATGAAGCGATCAGTACCGTTTGTTTGACTACGTGATGGTGCGGCAGCACGACATTCGTGGAGTGCGTATCACGCGGGTGATATGCAGCGCTCAATGTAGCATAGACTATAGACTGGTCAAAACTAAACTTTTATCCATGTACGCGAGTCTGTTAACCGTAGATCTTCTGGACAACTGCGAGACGAAGGCTGTTTTGTATCCACTGCCCCCGAGGGTACGTTGCTACAACCTGATGCAAAGTTCATGGCACCAACCACCGGGAGGATCGATATGGACTGTCAGAAACTTCCTGACTGGTTCGACGACGTGGCTAACTCTAGTAGGGGGTATAACCCGTTACGAACGCAGTGGTTTCTAAAACAGAAAACTGTCTGCAATTTACTTTGTCATGCGTAGCAGATCGTTAAACTTCCTGTCAGTTTAGGCCGGCAGGTGACTCAAAACTGCTTAGGCCGTGAAAGGCAGCGTCTTAATACACTGTCAGCAGACAAGTAGTCTCGGATGCGCCAACTCACATAAAAACTGTACTACTAATGAGTAGTGTGGCGAATTTATGATTTTAGATGAGACCGAACTGTGAAAAGTCAGGGCTTCGGCTGGATTCGAACCAGCGACAGACACAGCATGCCTCAACGCGGCAAGCGCTCTACCAGCTGAGCTACGAAGCCACGCCAGGAGCTCGGAAATTTCACATTTGGACTCGGTTACCCACCCGTCCCACTGTCTCATATGGAATCCACCAAATGATTCAGGGGATCGACTGCTCCGGCAGGATTTCTTGAACAAATGTGAAATTTCCGAGCTCCTGGTGTGGCTTCGTAGCTCAGCTGGTAGAACGCTTGCCGCGTTGAGGCATGCTGTGTTTGTTGCTGGTTGGAATCCAGCCGAAGCCCTGACTTTTCACAGTTGGGTCTCATCCAAAAATCATATAAAAACGGCAAATCATTTAGTATTCTGTTACCCTGTTAAACCGGGACTTTCAGTGCGAACGATCCATCTATGTTCACTGATTTACGCGTAGCACGGAAAAAGATTCTAAAAGTGAAAAGAGGGTTGGACCGAAATATTTTGCACGATGCTATTAAATGAATGTACAAAAAAGTAGACTGAGCAAACTTCAAACGATCAGAACGATAGTCTCGTCCTCAGTGGGTTCAGAATGGAGCTGTCAGGTGAGCAGGTCAGGTCAGAAGTGGCCACCGGCAATGCAAACGATTAACGACGTTGAACTTCAATGAAGCAAAAACGGAATGGGTGGGGTGTAGATAACGAATGTCAGGTTGCTGAGAAAAATAGGGAATGCACATAGGAGGAGTGAAATTTCTCAGCTCAGTAAACAACAAATTTACAACCAGTGCGGTCTGTAAAAATTAGTGAACAGAATACAGAATGGGAAACAACATTACTCTGGGCGTGAGGAACTAATTAATGTTAGCGCAGTTAAAGCTAACAGGTTAATCACCAAAACTTTATGCAGTACTAAAGAGTACTTGCATGTAGTTTACTCTGGATCAACTAAATAGTCACTCTGGTCTGCTCTTCAACTTACAGTTTACGGTCATCATTTTTATGGGAGTTAAAACTGTGATCTTATTAAACGATTTTGTCGACTTATTTCGAAGTACGGTTGATGGAACCTCACTTACTTGACTGACTGTAAGAGAATGGCGGACTTCTTGAATCTCAGCTAAGCAAAAGTGTTCACTGTCAGTCAGTTTTGTTCACTTGTCTCGTAACACACATTTATTCGAAGGGATTTCAAGACATGTGGGATTGGCAGTTGTCCCGCCATAGTAAGATGGTGGATTAAACTAGTAATCATATAATGAAGACCACAACCTCATGTATCTGTCGGCCGCGAATTCCCTGGTGTGAACGTAAAGCGTCTAAACAGTGTTTCTTTCTGAGCTCTCGTTGCAAGAAGGTCCGTAAATCAGAGGAATGGATTTACACTTTCCTCCACGTCCAAAGTGACAGTTGAATCCGTCCGAACGGACAGGCAAGGCGGGATGATCGCGCTCGCTTGGTTTTCCACGGTAGGTTTAGAGCCCACCTATTTTCAGACTGTCCACAATTCGAGACATGTTGAGTCGATTTATCAGTTTCTCGTCCCTGGTTCTAATGTTGATAGGTATAAACACATCGGTAGAGAGACGTTAACTTTTGACAACGACCCATCCGTTTGCACCCAAACGCATTTCATGGTTCGAATTTTCTTTCGCATCAAACTTTTGCATAGGCTTACAGGTGTGTGAGAGCACGGTTCACTTGAGTGTTTTCAGCCGAAACAGTTGAAACGAATGAGT
The DNA here is from genome assembly GCA_008508345.1 of Paragonimus westermani. NCBI lineage: Eukaryota > Metazoa > Platyhelminthes > Trematoda > Plagiorchiida > Troglotrematidae > Paragonimus > Paragonimus westermani. The sequence goes on from QNGE01000854.1 coordinate 15,577, forward strand.
AGAAGCCAGTATAATTGAGGCACTGTTCAGAAGTGACTGGATTACAGATTAGGAATTAACCCATGGGGTATTCTTTGGGTTATTTCGTACGCGTATAAGATAATATTGTTGAGTGGCCGTTACAACAGCAACCGCAACCAGTATCCATCACGGCGTCAATGCAGACGTTTTCATGGGTTTTGTGTACTCAACGCACTGTGATCTCTTGATCTAGTTCGTCAGAACATGGAAACGAACATTGCAGGGTGTTAGCATTTCTATCTTGTTAATCAAAAGGCTGATGACATTTCTCAGCTTTCGGGAAACCATGCTGGATTAATATGCACAAATGTGTGAAAATGGTCGAAGGTAAAATTACAATATTTACCTAATTTGGTGTGCCAGAATCATGATGTACTTACCAGCAGATGAATAAGGAGCCACATTTTCGAAAAAACTAGGCTAGCAAGTTAAATGAGGAGTATATGTGCCGCGGAAATTGAGACACGTCATGCTTTGTTTCCAGGTTCATCACAGCATTTGCCGGTTGCGACTTGACGTTACATAACCACATTGTAACGACATTTTTCAGCGCACAATACTTCTCAGTTGTGTGGCTTCATTAATAAGTCGTATCTAGTTCATGTAGATACATCTGTTACAATTTGACTCTTACACAAGCGTTGAAAAACCGTGTAAACTGCGCACTACAGAGGATGTCACATTCCATTCTATTACTAATGAGAAGTGTGGCAGATTTGAGAATTTAGATGGGACCCAACTGTGAAAAGTCACGGCTTCGGCTGGATTCGAACCAGCGACAGACACAGCATGCCTCAACGCGGCAAGCGCTCTACCAGCTGAGCTACGAAGCCACACCAGGAGCTCGAAATGTGAAATTTCCGAGCTCCTGGTATGGCTTCGTAGCTCAGCTGGTAGAGCGCTTGCCGCGTTGAGGCATGCTGTGTCTGTCGCTGGTTCGAATCCAGCCGAAGCCCTGACATTTCATTCTGTTTGCCAGAACAAACTCATGGTAAGTAAACCTGTTTTGGTGTACTACAAGCGAACCATACTTGGTACACATGAACTAGTTAGTCATTGGTGCAAAAAGTGACATATGAAAGCTTCCAAGATTACATGAATTATCTGCCTTCTTGTCCGGACTGATTACATTTAAGAAGAAATATCTACACCATCAAGCACTTCAATGTACTAGTCAAACCGGCCACCTAGTACGACAGTAGGTTTTCCGATATTTTACTTATAGGTCGGAGCTTGTCGACTCTTAGAAGTATGGCAATTTGTCGGTTACTGCTGAAAATAAGAGGTTTACTGACAGATCGAGATTGCCGTAAAACACGGAAAACGTGAAGCAAAACAATGGTGTAGATTCCAATTTATACCAAAGATATGCTCGAAAAGTTGTCTGTGGTTTTGTTGACAAATTCGGAAGCTGCATTTTATTCCAGTAGCACGGCCAGGGTTTTGTGAGCTCCCCGTGTTCAGTGTAACCCCGGGGGACAAATCTGGTAACCGTAGCCCACTTCAACGGATGCATCGTCGACCAAACGTTTCAGTCAGCTAGTATCGTGCGCCTAGTGAATGTCCGTTGCAATTGGTTCCAGATTACACATTTGGTCATGCACGCTGTGAGTTTCAACTTCAAACCCAAAAATGTGATATATCCAACTATTTTGTCCCGCAAGTCGTTTACCGGTTCCCTTGGAGGATGGTTGATTCGGCAGAACCAATTGGTGCATGCGTTAACGACTGGCCGAACACTGCGCTGAGTGATTAATTCAGCTTGCTATGCTAATGAATGAATGGTTAAGTACTAAAAACGACACTATCATACTGCGAAGTATACAGAGAAAACACAGCAAAAAGCTGATTCATTCAAGTCTATCGGTCTGTTGTCATTCCACAAAACCCCCACATTTCCAGTCACCAGTGAAGCCGTGTTGAACAAACAAAGAGAGCCAGACAGACGTTGATGAGTCATATTGTTCACCTCAAACGTTATCGGTCATCTGATGTTAAATTCATCCTGAGTCAAATCCCTGACTACTCATCAGTAATCATCCTGATCAGTTAGTTTTTTCATACCTTATTGTTTTGTGTTGTGTTTTTTTACTACACAATTGACAAAGTAGAGAGAAAAGAATGTTTTGCCGCATTTTTTCATCCTTGCTAATAAACAGTAGGAATATAACGTATGGGGGACTGTTTAAATAATTACTTGCAAAAATCATGGATCACAGTTAACTGGATATTGATGTACAATAAATCTGAGTAACTAGGTATTAGAATTAACAGCACCGTTGAAAAGTGTATCAGTGGTTTAACGTATTTGTTTGAAAATGTTAGGAATTACTACACAGCTAATCGCATGCTTTTCCAAGGCAAAGGATTCGATTATACGGTTTTAGAGAGACACGCGGAAGTAGCTGTCAAGATGTGTATAGTACAAACACTACTAACTTGAAGCGGCAGCATAAAACCGTGACCTACTTTGGCTCATACCAAGGGTACTGTCTGGGTTTAAGACATACTCAGTAATATGATGTTGACAGTTCATTTCCGCAAGCAGGGAGAAACATCGGTGGTTTTTGAGATGTTAGATTACACAGAATTCCGGAGAACCAACCAGATAGCTGGATTAGACCAGTTTTCTGGGAGATGGAGGACAAGGTCCTTAAATGTTACACGATGTTGTGTACATATCTTAATAGAAATGAGTCGAAACAAGCGCAAGCTCACATACATAACCGGAAGCAGCATGCTTGATTTGCAGCGAGTCACCGTTAAATCTGTTCAAGGTTCCCTGTGTTGTAAATCCAGAAGGCGGACGACACAAAGGTTACTTTATTGGAGAAACCAACACACTACTCAGGCGTCTGAGCACGACTAGAAACGGAAACACTCATTTGCACACCATACTCTTCTGAGGCTACTCCAGTCGCTTTAGACACCACGTATTAGTTCCGTCGTGTAGCAAAAGCCATTATATGTCATTCTGCCCCCCAACGATCCATCCCGTATCTCTGCCGTATTTATCACGCGATTATCTCGATCC
>QNGE01000854.1:22681-69684 GCA_008508345.1 Paragonimus westermani
CCAACGATCCATCCCGTATCTCTGCCGTATTTATCACGCGATTATCTCGATCCGCGATCACCTCGATCCATGCTGCTACTGAATAGTGGTGTGAGTAGTATGATGCGACCGTATCTCCTCACTACACCTGTACACAGTTTCAGTAAAATACACGAACAATCATGTTTGCCTACCTGGTCTCGTGGTACGAGTCCCACAATTCATAATCGGGATCAGAGGTAATCTGGAAGCATCAAATAAAACAGAACGATTTTTTCTGAGTATTAGAACATCTAGTAAATGTAAGTTGAACATCACTCACAAGTGATCGCAGTTGTCGTGGACTTTTAGGCTTGCTAATCATTTACTTTCGAAATAAAGCACCGTACCTGAGTTTCGCTCTTCGTGGAGGTTGTTGATGATGCACAGCCTTGACAACACTCGAACTAGTATTCCGACAGCGCAAGTATGTTAACCACTGTGCCAGTGACTTCACACTAAACACAATTGCATTATCACATGTAAATGCTCGATCATATTTGCTCATGAGTCCGATTGTCCTTAGAGGAGACACAGTGGCAGGCCGTTAGCTTCATCCACCATGATTTCGACACAATCGATTCGGTCACCTCAGTGAACGCAGCTAACCGTCGTAGGGTTATTAATGATCAAACGCTATCATGGGATTCCTATTGGAGTGAGCAGAATTTTGCCGACAGCTCTTTACAACCATTTACTCATCAACTGTAATGATACGACTACAGGCAATCAAGAGTGCCCTGATTATATTGTTGCCACTGGTTCGACAACTTTCAAACATACGAGCCCTCCACGACTCAATCGCTAAAAGAATGCAAAGTGAATGTTACTTCTCTGTCTCCTATCCTTCAACCAACTGCTTTACATACTAATGCCTAAGAAAGTGTGTGTAACCAGAAATGCCACGGAGTATATCCACAGCTCCATTTCCTCCAGCTCCGCTGTGTCGAGGCTAACACTGTGCCCGAGTTAATTCACTATCTGATATTAATCCAATCAGTTCGATCACTATAAGGTTCCCCAAAGATTCTTATCACGACGTCACCTGATTGCTTATGCGTTTAGCCGTTGATAGTATAGTTGCTCAAACCTTAGGACACAAATTTTTCAAACGAAATACACAGCGTGTGACCATGACACTCTCAAGTACGTGTTTTTACCATCTGGCAAAATGGTCCCATGTCCGCTTTTATTTTAAGTTGCACTGAACAATAACACTGTTGGTGACGTCATCAACCTAGTTGATGTTGACTACTTTACGAGCAAAGACACAGCTGACCATCGCAATGTTTTTTGCACCTTCACCAATGTCCGGTGTGATTGTCGCGTAGCTCTATTGAATGACAAGTCTCCATACTACAACAGTCCGTAGCATCTACTGCAAGAGTTGCTATTGACCAAAATTACCAACAAGGTATGATTCCCATCCGATCCGTGAGAATAAAATCTGGGAAACAGAATCTTTTTTTAATTATTGCTCATCTCTGACTTTCGTAGCTCTACGGATTACGAGACGACTAGAAACGTATTGATCAGTTTGTAACCAGGAGACCTGGTAATTGGAGATGCGCTTCAGATAGTCAGTGTTACTCGGATTGGAAAGATGCCACGGGGTGCAAACCTCGTTTCGATCGGATGTGCGCACTTTCGGCCGCGAGTATCCCCTGGATGTGTATGTTGTCGTGGCCCTAAATCACCTGCAAACTTTATTTGGAGCTGTGATCAGGACCACATACAGTTTACCCAGTAGACCTTACAGAGCGCCGCTTCCGGGTCAACATGTTGACCACTCTCATCCAAAAGGGCCAAGACGGAATAAATGGTGTTCATCGTTGTCGCAATGAGAAACCAAGTAGGAGATCGTTTGCGACTTATTGCGGATAATCTTTCGGTGGTATGAGAGCCATGTGCTGAAGCACTGGAGTGAGTGACGGAATAGATGAGACTGGAGTGGCATTGGTAAGCGTACTGTATTTCAGACGTGGAAGTATTGTTTACTATATAGGCAATGTCATACGAAGAACTTGCCACGTGTGCGAGCTTATATGAATCATTCAACGCTGCTTCACTGAATGAGCCTGTCACATAGTCTGATACTTAACTTCAACAGGCTGGTGTAAACTCCACATTGGTGAGCGCTACATGCAACTGATACCAAGTTGTTTCTGTCCTGAATTTATTCGCACTGAATTGAACGAGCTCCGCTTCATTCCTGGTTGTGGATTGTTGGGTCGATTATTTTTTATCTCTCGATAAACATGAGTTCAAAAAGAAGGAAGTAGAATCCAAATGGGAGCTTTTAGTTTTAAGATCTTGAAATTAGTCGATCTAACATATCACTGAATTGACGGTTAGAATAGAGTAAAGCATAACTTACTGAAAACAGTCCCGACGGGAAGCACTCAAAGTGCTCGGAGCGTGGAACACCACAGTTTGTTCAGAACCTCATACGGACGAGTCAGAACCAGGTCAAATAAATTTCCAACTTATGAGCTAATTTTTCTAAATGGTTCACTTAATCCGAAGAGGATTGTTTGCGTTTCTAGAACAAATTAAAAGTAAACAACCAAATTCCTATTTTCGTCAACATGTCAATTGAAACCACTGAATGAAGATGACCTGAAAAGAAAATGTTCAACCACAAAAACATAGCGCATAATCTCCAAAAGGGTTAATGTTCGTTTTCAATGAAGTACCGCTTTGACTTGATAGCGACTAAACACTGCCATCGTATCCTGTTCATCTGGGACGGACTTAACAGAACAGTAGGCTTTCCCATTGGGCAATTGTTTGAACGCATGCATCTGCAAGTATACAATTGCTGGAGGATACTTAAATTTAGCTGGTAAACCATTTACGAGACCTGAATCGATCCTGTCTCCTCTGACTGAGCACGATCTAACTCGGATAACGTGGAAAATCTAGATATCTAACTGGTCTGTGGACCTGTCCGCAACGAAGTGGTGCTCGTCATCTATCCAGTCAAGTTGTCCACTGTCGAAATACCATTACGTTACCTTCGAATTTGAACTCGAGTTGATACAACTGTACCGGACAAAAGTGAGTAATTATTCAAGACCCTACCGTTCGCATACACTTTGTTACCAACCGAAGACCTACGCTTTTCTACAACACTCCAACAAATCGTTTATTTTGAGTCATACATTGCTACGCACGTGTTGGTGTAAGCTGTTCTTCCTCATTTCCGTCTCACGTATCCTGTCTAATGCATTTTTCTGCTCAGCAAACTAACATTGAAAAGGAGATGCTTTCATATTTGTTAACCGTTCCCATTGTACAGTTCGACAACGGTCTTACTTGAGCGATCAGGCCATTTTTATTCGTCTGGTTAATAGGCTGCTATTCTACACGTGTATGAACTGAAAATCTCATTCTTACCGATTCTACTTTCAAGTCCCCGTTCCGTCTACAACAGAAGTCAGATATAACGTTTGAGGTATTCCAGACACTAGTATCTGTGTTTTTGTCAATGTGTAGCTTCCAGATGGATTGATGACCATCTCGTAGTTGGGCGCCAAAAGCAGGTGCGTAAGACAATAATGAAGACGTCATGTAAACCATCGAGTTTAGTTTGAGTTAGCCAAACCAATTAATAATAACCAATCAGTCTGAGCATTTCTGCAGACCCGTTTGCAACTACCGGTGAGTTGGACTGTTTCAACACCAACAGCACACCTGCCTGCAGCATGTCCGTTTGCGAACGAACAAAGTGAGAAGCACGCAGCAGTACCCTGGTTTGCACTTCATTTACAGTGCATCAACGACACCTGTCCTTTCCCGAAAACAGCGGTCACGCCTTGTCGTGTGATACGAACGTGATGACCACTAGTCCACAGACCTCATAGTAGACATGACTGAATCGACGTGCCCACACATTAAGCTTCAGTCCCATGTAACGACTGGCTGACATCGCAGTCATCAGACTGTTTAGAGGAGTCACAATCTTTCTAACCAACTCTGCATAAAAGTAGGTTAACAACAACGCCAAGAGAAAACTGTATGAGTACCCAGTTTGTTAGTATGGCATGCCATACAGTACTCACCTGACAAATAGACTGCTGTGGGACAAAATATTGAACGATGTGTTTAGGCAGCTCTTTTTTTGAGAAGGATGGTGCAAAATGTGAGTCAAAAGATTATGACGTTATGTGACCATCACATGGACATTCGCAACTTCCGTCGTAATATGAATGCATGTGTAAAAAGTGATCATGTGTTCGGAAGACAGCCCAATGACTAAAACAAATCTGGATATGAAGTGGAGGACATCTAGCTTTCGACCAGAATGAGCACATCAGTATATAATTTAGTTATTCAGTCAGTTTGTTTGTTTGTGCATGGGTATGCAAGAAAGACTAACATACCGGATTATATTACACGTCTTCAATGAATGATAGTATATGTGAAATTATCATCCAACCTTTACTCTTAAATGAAGGGCTTCAGTCAAAAAGTGACTTATGAATTTTAAAAAGTATTTAACCGAGTACGTAACGTATTCATTAACCTTGTGGACAAACTGCCGGTTGCATCCATTTTTACTCGAGTGATCAGCCTGTTGTATGCGTCACGTGAATGGAATCCGCCTTGTGAGAGTTTAGGGGGAGACACATTTGTGAATCGAACTCTCTGGTCACGTCATACAACTCACCGCCCGTGTGGTGTGTGGTCTAAAACACATAAAGTGAACACGGATAGCGTCGCCTGAGAGCAACCGGGATATGTTGCTGCCGCTAACCGTTGGGGGAAATCCCCAAATTAACTAAGCAGTTGAGACTGGGCTGGCCTGGAACAGGCGCAATGTGGGCACTATCATTTGTTAAGTAAAGCACCATTCCATCATGGTTTCGTTAGTGCACTACAAGGATTGGATGTTCAGCGTGACACTTACCGAACAGGACTGTGTTCAAGCCCAGCAGTTGTTAACATAGCCTATTCAATTGTGACAGCCATGTGTGAACAAATACCGGTCCTGGTACCGATTAGTTATTGCATCTTCCAGAACGAAGTCAGTCTGCATTAGGTTGTTTTTATCTCCTTAGGTCTTGCCACTTAATTTCTTTGGCACACGTTCTCTTGTGGTTTTTGAAAGTCGTTCAACTTTATTCAGCTGAATCAAGCCTAATATTGGGCAAACAGTGAGCAGCTGGTTTTAGTAGCATGGGACACTGGTCACCCTGATGATTGCTGTGAGCCAAATAAACCATGGAACAACACAGTAAGTACTCGACTATTGAAATACACAGAAGCTTTAATCAGAATTTTTGTTAAGGCAGTGCCGTAATTCGTACAGTGTGCTTGGTACAGGGATGTGAACCCGGTTATAATGTAGATTTCAAGAAACTGGTGAGTATACACTGATCAGTGTTTGACATTGTAAAATAAACTATGAGGGAGATTTGTTTATATCTGGAAACGGTAATTCCCAAAACAACAGTACTGAACCATTGTTGTCTCAGTTAAGCATTATAATCGGGCCGTTTACTGCTTCGTCTAAATTCCCTTATGGTTCTGTGTGACCACAGTAACAGCATAAAGTTTTTACAAATACAATAACGAAACTTTGCTTGCTACCAGCTAAAACACAAAATTTATGAGAGGACATTTTATCCCAGGTCACTGTTTTTCCAGTTGTCTTTGAGAAACTGTTTGATCAAACGTGGCAGCTCTGTACAGCAGAAAACATCAGTACTTGGGGTGCGTCAATCGCCAGTACCTGAATTGCGTTACACAGTTAGTCTGTATTTGTATCTCGTCACTGTGACGTTTATGCGTGTTATTTTGGAAACTAGCACGCAGTCACTTGCTGCTAAAGTGCATATTGACTACACAAATGCACAGGGTGTTGGATCATACGAGTCAGAAAACGAACAAACTAAATTTTGTTGCCATGGCTACTTCAGCAGGCAGAGTAAAAAAGCGAGGCGAAAAACAGTTAAACGGATTGAGAGAGAGAGAGATACTTTCAAATATCCTAGACAATCCCATCGGTTCACTGGGCTAATTATTTCAGCATGATGAGCTACGTTCAGAGACGAAAAAGAATGTGTACGTCTGTTACTGTCTCAACAGCTTTTAACAACTTCAGTCCGTTTTTTAACGTCCATGTCACGCAATTAATGACGAGAGATAATCCAGAAAATACTAGTGCCCACCTTATAGTTCCAAGTTCCACAAACAACTTTGTCAAGCGTGGAACACACTTAAGTCACCGGCAATGAAACGGAAAATTAAACTATCTTAACTAACTAGCAGACTAATTATTCTCTCCACGCAAGCTTCGAACCGTTATTCAACTAGACCAAACACTCTGATTGCTCGGCAATCCTGACTGAACAAAATGTCGATAGATTGTGATAGTTTTAGCAAAGATCACCTAGCTCTCTTCACAGCACTGTTTGTATGTGAACAGCATGACTGATAACTTATTTGGAGTATGGTTGATGGAAATTCATGTGCACTAACGGAAACCGGAAACTTCGAAGTGATAAGCAAACGGTAAGCGCTCAACGTAATGACTTTTTAAGGATGACAACTTAAATATCTACATCCGTTGAATACTCGTGCTGTGTACCAGAGTGTAATTTAAGAGTCACTTATAGGCAGTTGTAGGTGGGTTTGGTATACTTGGAACATCACTCACAATTGCTTACACATATCGCATTCTCATAGACTGCTAAGTCGTTCCAGAAACTCAAGTCAAGGATTTCTTTCCGAAAAGGGCTGACAACTGTCTATGGAAGTCCGATATCTCCATCCATCTGCGAGTATACTTCGATGTGTAATCAGCCAAGTGCGCAATAGGCGGTTATCAGTTATCCTCGTCGGATTTTTTACAATTGTGTTGGCCAAGTGCGCGTTATGGGTGAAAATCTGAATGTATGAAATAGATCATTAAAATGACAGATATGGAATGGAGTCCACTGGCGAAATGTGTGGAATATTGGTGAATATGTCCTGTCACACAGACACAAATTGCAGAAGACCAGGACATCAGCCACTGCCGCTGTTGACAGATGCAATCTGACAGCTGTGCAGGTGATTCAGGAAAATTCAGCCGAATCAGTTGATGGTAGATGTCACCAGGTAGGAAACAGTCACGCTGATTACGGGTTTACTAGGGTCGTTATAAAAGCATTTATTGGAGCATCCAAGGGTTATTTCGTGCAGTTACCTTGTGAAGTTCTCAGCATTAGTGGTTTGACAACGCCACGTGAGGGAATTTACACAGAATGACGAAGAAAACTTAGGATAGCTGTTTTTGCGGTGTGACATAAACACTGGAGGGTAAGATGGTCCATACCATAGGATGCACACTGTCAAATACCTTGAAACTTTAGGGACTGTTAGACTCACACAATTCAGTCTATGCTGAAGCTACTAATCTAAGCTTTTTATCCGCTATCTGGAAAACTTACAGTTTCAACTTTGAATACTTCTGTACACCTAGAAAATTCAGTTAAACGCATCTTGAACGAGCTGAATTTCGTTGCGACGAAAACTACCACCATTAGCTGTTTTCATCTTTGGTGTCCTAGGACTTCTGCGTGGAGTTGGGAAAGATTCATGAATCAGCCATGTAGAGTTAAATCCAGCAAATGTTATTAAATCAAAGTTAACATTTTTCGGGTAAAGAAAGTTAACGATCCGTCGTGATTATTGAAATGTTATCCATTGGATCAACTGTTGACAGGTCAAGGAACAGCCAACCTGGCATGAGTACTGTATATGCGAACGACAGAGTAGCGAACAAAAACTGAACGTTACTTGTACAGAGCACCAACAGTTCTCTTAGTTCATCCTTTGGGATGCCCGCGTGTTTGTTGTTACGCTCGATGTAATCGCATATATGCATTGCGTATATGCATTGATTGCTTTACATGAAACCAATACAAACATATCGCCGTGTACCACCAGCGCACCTCACAATTATGTCCTTTGGTAAAGAACCTGGAAATTACAACTGATTATCGCCTAGTAGACGCTTCTGTAAAGAACGAAATAAACAGTCTGCAATCGTTAACACCATTGTGGCAGCAGAGTTCGTGCTAGTTGAAAATTACATCCGTGTGTGAAATTCGTCGGTAATTTGAGACCGGTCATAAAATACACTCAAGTATAACAGCATAGCACATTCAAAGGTGTCAACCTTCACACAGAGGCACATTGTTCTTCCTATCCATCGACTTAGTCTGATCTTAATTGTATGAATGTTACAAGTTTTGCAAAGGTAGAACTGTATACATTCAAAGTTGTTGATTTAAGTGGTGATAAAAAAACAGTTGGAAAGTTATTTCTAAGTTGAAAATTTCGCGTTTGCTGTATATCACACGGTCTTCTACATTAGTATATATGCTTGAATTGTGAGTGTTGCCACAATGTAGAACGCTTAGGTAGCTGGCATCCGACTGCGATTACAAATTTTGTTGCCCTAGTCTAATTCAACATGGAGGTGAGTGTATTAGCCTGAGCCGCTTCGGTATACCATGTTCATTTCCGTGTTTATTTTGGCTATGACTAGGTTACATATATATATATATGTGTATATAATGTGTGCTGTTTGGATGACCACCACAACCAAACAACATGCCTACGACTGATCACACGTTTACTCCACGGATATTGGCAAACACCATTTTTCTATCCACAAAAATGTCATCTAGTTGATAAACAGATTGGGAATGACACAACGTTACGAGCAAGTTGTAATACTCTACGTTTCAACCATCTCGGGTGGCCTTCCTCAGGAGTGTAGTAATCTAGTTGACCCTCTGAACATACTTATTCAGAGCCATAGAATGTGGCTACAAAGGATTTTGATCATTTAGCATGTCCGAGTATACTTTCTTCCACGGAAAATTCATTCACAGTCTATTCTATCTGGAAACTGCCAGTCTGGGTGTGTGATCTGACAAATGTCTGGAATACGTGTAGCTTGCGACTTATTTGCTGATGCTGAGTATATAATACACGATATGCGCATCTGTCTTGCTAAATGTCTTTCTGTTCTGTCAATTGTCCTCAGCATCTAAGAATCCACCATCTATTCACATAGGTCAGTAGGAAGTTTTTAATGGACGATAGGAGTATGCAAATGTGCGTCCTAGCAATAGGTAATCAAAAATACCCGCTTACTCTCGCAGTAACCTAGTTGTTCAGGGAAATCAACCTGGCAGAATATGCTGAAATTGCTTAATTATAACATCCACTGTTGGTGAATCAGTTGTTCCAGGATGATTTGTTGTGAGATGAGTGGTTCCTAAAGTAAGTAGTCCAGATGAGTTGGCTAGACTAAACTATTTAATCATCACTAATGAGTAGTGTGGCAGATTTATTATTTTAGATGAGACCCAACTAAACTATGGAGGATAGAGCAATGTGCTTCATCGTCCCACCATGATAATATGACAGCTGGTTAATAGGAAGGCTTATGGATAGTTTTAGGACAACCTAGGTGATAATCTATTGTCCATATCTCGGGTAACCAATAAACCTAGTTCTATAACTTTCCAGTTTTACACGAAACGTTAATCCAATTGGAATTCAACTTCTATGGAAGCTTTATAGAACCAGAACATTAATGACTTTGAGTGAGTCTGAGTCAGCCGCTGTAGGTTCATTAAAAGTCTATTACAAACGTAGCCAGCTGGTCTCAAATGTGCCGAATTTTATGATCAACAAGATCAACCGTTTCCTACCCATGAGATGCTATCAGAAAATTTTTGATTCAGCGTCCTTTTCATGTGTTACGTCAAGCTTTTCAAGTACTTGTCAGAAAACATTAACTTCTTCCGTTCATTCTGATGATGAGGTTGTGAGTGTGAAATAATTTCTCTCTTGTCTCATGGCACAATCTAAGGGTGGTGTTACTTTTTATGTTAGAATGAGTATTCCAAGAAATGTCAATGAGAATGAACACTCCTAAAGTAAATTTTCTCAAGTAACTATGTCTGACAGCATGCTATTATGTGAACGGAACGTTTGAATGTTGTCAAGCTTTAACCAAATATGTGATCACGTTTGAAGCAGCTGAAACCTTTAAAAGTGTACTCGATCAACATATATTTGAGAAGTCAATTCTGCGAATAGTTGTCCTCGGTAATCCACATCAGGCTTTTGCAATTAAATAGAGCGAGAGTAAGCTCTAAATATTTTAACCAGTCGAATCAGTCAAAAATCACAGGAGTGGTACGGATCGCTGTCTAATGTGGGAGAGCTGGAGTGCTGATGAAAACGTTGACGTTCCATGGGTCTGTACATGCGTTCGCCAGTGTGAAGTGGTTCACGCTTAATTGGGTTTCAGATGGATGTGGTTTGATTGGCCAAGGGAGAGTGAGGGTTTGCACGAAATGTTTTTGCGCAAATAGACATCGGTTGTGAATCCTCATGACAATAACCTGTTGAAAACAGACGCACTTTGAGAGTTCTGGAGTAGGCTTGACGAACCTTGCAGATGATTCAGAATACTTCATGCTGATATATTCGATGGTCAGTATTAATTAGGAGTACACCGATCGCATTGAGCTTTTTTGAACCGTCTCGAAGCCATTTCGGTAAGTGTTCCCAAATCCTCTCCGAAGGCCTTCTTGCGACTCTCCCGACGTAACCGGCTTGAAAACAGCAGGTAAAAAAGCAGATAGAGAAATACGAAAAGAACTTGGGCGAATCATCCTTCAGACGTAGCATCATCAGCTCACAGGTGTTGAATGATACGATAAATCATGCCGCCGGGTAAGCACTGTCGACCGCGTTTGAAAGTTCTGGAGTAATCATTTCACTGTTAACTTCACTCTTATATAGAAGAAATGAAAATCGGCTTCTTCTGTGGTGTCTGGACGAATTCAAGTTTCGTACAGCAGTAAAGATTTTTATGAAAGAATATCTGAGTGAGTATTCCCCGGTTATTTGTAGGTTCCTCTTAGAGAGTTCCCGGTGCAGATATTTTGAGCCCTGTTAAACAGACAATATGCCAACTTTCTCTTGTACTCCAGACAGAAGAAACTGTGAAAACGTGTATACTGTACGTCCACCCCTTGTTCTGTGAATGGATCTTTGAAATGTTTCATCTGATCGACGATGTAACGTGACTCGTACGTGAGATTTATTGGGTCCGTGTCCAGCTTGGTAGCCGGGCACTCGACACGTCCAACAGTTAATGTCTTTCTTCAGGCCAGTATAAACGATCTGACTAGCATGCTCGAGAAACTGTGTTATATAAACCCGGTAAAGCGTTCAAGAGGTCTTTTGTGCAAGGGAAAAGTGCATTCAATTACCTCAAGAGTGGCAAATCCTTTTCTTGCCGCCATTTCATGGTTATACGCAAAGGACGAGTTGGACTGCAACCAGATGCCCATATCTTTCTTCAAATCCATTTTCATGATACTCACTGTGCTAGACGCATTGAAGGCAATGCCAGAATCTCCACCGAGTGAAATGTGAGCATACTTAGTGACATTTAGTGAAGGACTCCAATGGTCCGACCAGTGCTTAATTGCGTCAAGATTCATTTATAATTCAATATGATCAATAACGTCAGGTTTTTAGGTCGTCGGCGTGTAGAAGAGAGTTGCTGGAAATAGTGTCCTGAAGGTCGTTGACTCAAATAGGAAACAACGGAGAACTTAGCACTGATCCTTGTTGAGCCTCCGCAGAAATCGGGACAGGAAAAAAAAGGTCTGGTCCGGACTTGAATATGAAATTTCCGTTACCAAGAAAAGAGGAAGTTCAGTGAAGAACCTCTCCTCATATAACATAGACTCCCGGTTTTGTTTCAGGTGCCCGTGCGCGACACGGCCAGGAGCCCAGGTAAAGTCAAAGAAGATGAAGTCCGATATGGCGCCAACCCCTGTCACACTATTCTTAAAATGAGCATGTTTGTTATACGCAACCGGTTAGGAAAGAAGCCATGCTGAGTAGGAGAAATAAGATGATTGTCCGAGAACTGGCACGCTTTACTAAGCTCTCCATCATCTTACATGGCATTCTAGTAAGGTTGATTGGTCGATAACCAGACGGAGTGAAGATGGATGTGACCGTCGACTCTTTCTATGCACCGGGGAGAATGCCACTCTGAAGCGTCTGCTTAAACAACTTATAAAAGGCGTTCTGCTGGAATAGCAACTACTTCCTTGTGTATTCTGGGATGGATCTTTTCAGAACCCACTGCACTGTAAGAATGAACCTTGTATAACAGGTCTTCAACATCCTGCACAGAAAGCGCACCGGTAACGACTGGTTTTCGGAAGTTCTGCAGCAGTAGGATAGGATGCCAGCTCGGTGATGCGACGGTGCAGACTGCCAAGTAGTACTCCCTGGTAAACTCGGTCACAACTAGCGAATCCCTTGAAGTCTCCCCGTCGGGCACTCGTAAGGAAAGAGCCGAAGGTTCGTTCTTTCTTAACCGTCGCATGTATCTAAATAAGAAGTTTTTGTTCCCGCGGGCTCTTAGGATGAACCTTTTATGTACGAGTATGGTGTTTTCACGGATATTCTGCCTACACCTCTTTTAAACAATGTGGAACGCGTTCAGGTCCACCGAGTTCCCCATAAGCTTATGCATCGCGAATAAGTAGGGACAGTCATCGAGAAGACGACGTATTCTACTCGAAAGGGATGGCTGAAAAGAGACAGTGCACAGTTTGCTTGGTACATAGAAGTCGTCCGCTTTGTGGATTGCGCTTTGAAACATAGGATAGTTCTGGTCCATGGAATCAAAATTAAGAAGTGAACCCAGGTAGGTTCTCAGGCCATTACAATCAGCCTGATTAAAGTTTCGAACTATGGACTTTTATGCTGATTGTTGTAACCAGTAACAGACAAGAGCAAATCTTGAGAGCGAGTGGTCACTGTGCCCAAATGACGGAATGGTGGGCAATCTGTCTACCAATTGGCTTACTTTAGTGACGGCTAGGTCGAGCAGAGAGGGAATCCGAAAAAAACGATGCAGTGTCGAGGTGCTGATGTGCCCTATGTACGCCTTCCGCCGTGCCAGCGTTGATAAGGGAATCGAGAATCCACTCTCACAGTCCTGGTGAGAAACCGATGCCCAGTTTATCTTGGATGTGTTAAAGTTACCTATAATATGCAGGTAAGTAAAACATTGTAGTCTTAGGAGGTTGTTCAGGCTTACCAGAATGACATCCTCGTGGGAGACGTCGGATGAGGGAGAACGATAACTAACCCCCACTAGGACTGAGTCTTGGTCACGCACTGCTAGTCGAAGCCACAGAGTATCAAATCAATTAGAAAACCGAAAGCCACCGATAACCGTGGATGTCTGGAGATACTGCTGAAGGAAAATTGTAGAAACCTCGGACGAAGTCAGTTCGAAGTCAGCTCACTGTCAATGATGTCACTTATAAGCCAGGTCTCCGTGAAAGCGAACAGGTGAGGTTGGTTGTCGTGAATTAACTGTCTGATTTCCGGTAAGTTATTGAACGGACTCAGAGAGTTCGTATACATACACTTAAAGCAACTTCCTCGTTGGATTTCGCGCGAGTAGAGAGAGAAAGGTGTAACGGAGAGCCTGAGAAAGAATTGACGAGAGTGGTAGGACTGGACCCGACCTGTTTCCCCGAGTTGTTTTGATAGTCCTCCTTTGAGGCTGCGGGCGCGACATCACCTCCTGTGCATACATCAGTGACCCTAGAGGACGCTTGACCAGCATAAGTGGTGTAGTGACTTGCGGCCTATATGTCCCTGTTAAATTCTGCTTCGTGGGGAGGTTTTTGATTTTGAAAGAGGACAATGCGGGTGATGATATGAGCCAATGATAGAGATAGTTAATGAGGCTGGCCAAAGGAGTGCTCTTTGAGTCGCAGGAAGCGGTTCCAGCAAGCGACTTTCGTTCCGAATTATTGGGCGGAAGATTTTTCTGTGAGGCCATCCGGTGGGTTTTGAGGTGAATAAATCTGACGACCGTTTTTTGAGGTTTCAGTGCCCTCAGTTCGTGTTTTGGGCGTCAATCGTTAGAATGACCACGCAGACGATGTTTCTGCTTTCCAAAACAGGCACAGGGGTCCAAAGGGATAATTCAGAGACATAAACTAAGAACTTAGTCTGCATTTCCAGCTCCTGGTATGCCATGGGTAGTGACGTATTCTTAGTCCACTGTTCGCATCTCACCATCTCTTGCCTAAAGTGATCGGAAGACACGTCTTTCAGGTGGGCGTTAGCGGACTTCAAAGCCATTGTATTTCTTATCACGGTCT
Organism: Paragonimus westermani; assembly: GCA_008508345.1. Lineage (NCBI taxonomy): Eukaryota > Metazoa > Platyhelminthes > Trematoda > Plagiorchiida > Troglotrematidae > Paragonimus > Paragonimus westermani. Next base: position 36,931 of record QNGE01000854.1, read on the forward strand.
CGGGTCTGAGCATGACTGGAAAGGTTACCTTTTGGCTGTGTTGGTGCACAACCTGCTCCCAAGTACCAGGTTTATGACGTCTGAGGGTAATGAAGACGCAAAAGTTGGTTTAGCCAGCTTGGTTGGAGTAGATGTTGTGCGGAAGCGACCCCATAAAACAGCTCTCCTCTCTCTGGGAACTTCTTTCTTCATTGCTATTGCAGCCTTCTCTGTGTGAAATTGAAAGGGTTACTGCCTTCTTGGTGACTACAACACCAGGGAGGGCAAGCACTCATTCAGAGGCTGTAGTTCCAACTTCATTTCGGACAGAATCCGTCGTCACTCCTCCATTCTATTCCCCATGTAAAAAATTGAAGATAGAGAGCTAACAAGAGCTCCGCATTTGCAGTCGCAGGTTTTCTGCGTCAGTTCACTTGTCGTGGTGTGTGTGTGACCGGTCAGTGGCGGAGCGGTGCCTTGGCTTTCGTCAAATCTGCAGCTCATGTAGACGAAATTGAGAGATGCAGAGGCTAGCCGCTTCTACTGATGCTCGTTGAGGGCAATGCATTTGGAGTGATACCATTTCTGACACTGGTGGTACTGCGTGCCTTTTTGTACGAACATTTCACAACCATACCTGCTGCAAACGCTCGCTGCCTCAATCGGTGTTTGTTGAGTCCCAGCGCTGCTAGATTTAACACAGGTCATTGTCGATAAGGACGAGCAATACACAATATAAAACGGAGGCGATAAAGCATAAAACTCAGATGTTCTATAACCCAAATAGCTCAGTACATAACGAATTATTGTGTTATTCGACAACGACTAACAGTAATCTTATCGAATTTATAACGCACAGAGCACCAATAGGGCAGAAATATGAGTAGACAATGATGGCGGGGAAATTTGAACCGGAGTTCGAGTTTCCCACGACAATTATTCACAATTATGATGCAATTCGAAATGTGCGCGCAGAAGCGCGCACAAGGTTGGGTTATTCAGTCAGATTCGAGTCGCGTTAGCTGAGACCAAAATTCGTCATCTCACGTCTTTTGACTGACTACATCTGACTCGCTAAATCGGGCGAAAAGAACAGGCCGGATTGATGGCATGATGCGAATCGACAATATGTGGTACAATTGCGGTGGTGGTTATCTTGGTGACTCCGCTATTGATCCAGGCTTGATAAGGTTCACTGATACGTCCAGATAAGCGCTTGATTACGCGACCCACGTAAGTAGTTCCACAGGAACCCCTAAATGGATGCCGCAGAAGCGGACGACTCATTTTTCCACCGTAGCCACAAAGTTGGAGTAGAGATGAAATAGACTGGCAATCTGGCAGTATAAAATGTTTTGTTGAAGATAGCGTTACGTCTCCCAGTTATTGCTTCACCAAGTGTGTCCCACCTGAACAGCAAGGAAATCTGCATTGACTTCGTTTCCGCTAGGGGTACCTTGTCCTTTTTCTAGCGACTCGGCTTCGTCTTATCGTTGTCAGTAGCCATTTTGCAAGAATATTGTGCGGAGTCAACAAGATAACCACCACTGCAATTGTACCACATATTGTCCATTCGCATCATGCCATCAACCCGGCCTGTACTGTTCGCCCGATTTAGCGAGCCAAATACGGTCTGCCAAGACGTGAGATGACGAATGTTGGTCTCAGCTTTGGCGACTCGAATCTGACTGAATAACCCAGCCTTGTGCGCGCGGAAGCTCTTTGTTCAGGTTTTGAGGTTACCATGACCTACCACTCACACCATGACTGATCAAACTGTTACATTTCGAGTTGTATCACAATTGTGGCGAAAACAAGCGTGCTCACAACACTGTTTTTTGGTATTCAGTTTTACCAAGTGAAACTACGCCCTCTCCTTTATCAGGCTTCAGCATTGAAATTTTCTGGTTGGTTATATCGTCTAAGTTTCCTCGCTTCATCAAAACTTCATTCCGGTACGTCGTTATGAAACGAAAACAAGCACATCTTCACAAGAATGAACTGTGGAACCTGGCTAGATCATTACTCACATAAGCCTTCAAATTGTATCTCATTATCTTAGCGTTTACATTTGGTACTTCGGATGGCAGAATTTTTGGCCCAGTCGTATTTTGGCTCAGGTTTATAGAAGAAAAGTTGTGAACGAAGCGAGATATCGGCACCAAATTTAGTACGAATGAAGTTAATCAGTTTGGGCATGGTGTTTAACATGTTATTGATAGACAGGTTGCGAATAACACAACGTTAGGAGCAAGTTGTAATTTTTTACGTTTCAACTATCTTGGGTGGCCTTTCTCAGAAGTGTTTTAATCGAAATTGATTTAGATCGCGACACTCCTGAGGAAAGCCAACCGGTGTGATTGGAACGTATAGTATTACAACTTACGAACGTGGTGTTCTGGTAGAAATCAAAATAGACGATCTTCAGGCTGGTCATTGGTAAGCGAAGTGGCACTCTGGTGATTTGATAGCACGTAAATGTAAGGTGCATGTCACAGAGCCGATCAGACCAATGTGAACAAACTGTTATGGTTTTCGGAAATCACCATGAAGCAACTATTTATAGTCGTTTCACAAATGAAGAAAATCAGTCTGTATTCCGTTTCGCGTCCACCGATTTAGTCCGTTTTTTCGAATGTTGTTCGAATGAAAGTTGTTTTACTGAGTGACCCTGAGGGGGTGTTTTAATTACTTGTGGGAAGACCTACTCTTTTAATTAAACTGAAGTGTTCCGACTACACGAGTGAAACATATATCTGTTCCACTTTCTTGACATGAACTCACCTGCTTGTTCACATGTTCTAGCCTTGAGCGTGAATATAGGCAAACAGAACTGGGTACAAAATGCGTATAACATATGCAGAACACTGGTATCCGCTTGAGTTGTGATCCATCATTCCAACGTTTTATTTGTTGTATAAGAGAAAACCCCCTGATCAAGCACACTCATATTCACAATCTAAAATTGTGGTGATGTGGATATTGACTGGGACAGCGATCAGTGGAACACGATAATACTTTAGTAAATGGTGAAACTGCACGAATCAAACTTTGCAACAAACAGTCAACGAGATACAAAGGATGAATACCACGTACGGGCCGGAAAGCTGTCGTCAACCGTGGTAGATAATTACTACGTAATGGGTTGACGACAATGTGAGATTTAAGAAACTATGGCGCAACCATCCAGATGTAAAATGTTAATCACATTGGCAGACAGTATTGCTCTGTTGATCTGTGTTCCATTAACAAATTACATAAGTGGATTCCGAAACCACCTTGTCCAATAGTTGATAGAGATTGCACCCCGCACAAAGTTTCCAAGTTAAGTTTCCCTGACAGAAAAAAACTGTCTGCATATAGTTGGAAACATTTCTTACTGTTATGGCGTTAGGCAGGTTAACCGGCTATGATAGCCTGAACAGTAGGGCGATGGATAATGTCAATGGCAATCTTTTCGTAGACCAAGTCACTTGAGAAGCCCGTAGTTAGTGAAAAATAATTGGAAGAGTTCGTTCCCTTCAGAACTTTGAACAAAACCGTTAGAACACGAAAAATGGCAGATGCAAGCATTTCGTATTGACTCGTCAGTACCAACTTTACCATAACAATATACAATAACATGACCTTTCCTAAACCATCAATTGACTATCCGCCCTGTTCCCCTAACTGCTCGATATAAAAAACCCGTTTCATGTTATTGTAAATTTAGTACTGACGAGTCAATACGAAATGCTTGTATCTGCCAGTTTTCGTGTTCCAACGGTTTTGTTCAAAAATAATTGAGTATCGAAAAAAACGGTTTTTGTTGAATACATCAACGGCTTCATTAACTGGATGCAGGTCATAAGTGCCTTGCAGGCTAGGTGTTGACGATTCGTTCGTTACACTTTTAAAGCTGGTAATTTGGAGCACTATTCATTGCCAACTTTTACCTGGTAAACAATTCAGACTACGTCAATTAATGAGTCAACCAGACAGTGGGCGTGTCAACCAGCCGAAGTTTGACCTCCTCGAGCGCCAGCAATTTCACTCAAGCCGAACACACAGTCAAAACAGTTTTAAATGTTGATTTGCTAATTACAACACGTTGTAAGTAATGTCGGTAAAAACCAATCATCCAGGTAATATTGGAAGGATATGCAACAAAAGTGTAACGTAAATAATGATCAAATATGGCAAATGTGTTTACAGCAACTGTATATACATTACTCTTGAGTTTTTAGCTTACGAAATCATACTAACATTTAAATATTGTTTTGCTGATTCAGAGATAAATGTGCGGCTTGTTTGGTTTCATTTGGCGCGATTCACCGAAAGCAAACTTCTTCTGCTGTGCTTAATTTATCGGAGGGACTTTTGAGTTAACTCAGCGCATTAATTTTGTAATAGTTGTCCAACTTTAAGCAGTCATTTTGTTAACTGAAGTACGCCTTCGTAACACCTTTGACGTCATTAGGGCAGTAACATCGATGGAAAATCAACTTTCACGTGATCTGCTGCCATTAATTTTCCGAAGGCTGTGCAGCCAAATATTCCGCTTTATCGTTGCTCTGTCAGCTTTTGTTCATTGCGGTCGTACGGTGATTTGTGTTCTGACTGTATTTGTTGTAACTAGTCTGCGAGACAATTTTCCACAGGAGCTTCTAGCAACTTAGGCTCTACAGCGATTTGTGAAAGGGTATGTGGCTTTCTATCGCTCATTCTTATTGCACGGTTGCAGTCGATATTCACACGCGTAATAGCGCGCTGTTCTGTTAGCATAACATGATCGTCCTCGCTCATTTACTCTCTGTTTGTCAGCATCGTTTTTGTGACTCCCACTACTGCATCCTTGTTTATAATGAACAGGATGAAATATACAGTACACAGATGTTCAACCTTCAACTTTCTTTAAATTTTTGAACATCAGAGCTCGTAAGCTGCCATTTATTTCCTGAGACAATGAGCTCTGATGTTTCGTACCAACAGAGCTATGTGCCCGATCCGCTAACAATGAGCGGCGTAACATTCGTGGCTAGAGTTCAAATCTAGAAGTACTTGCCAAGCACTATCGACCGTCTCGCTCTAGTGTGTCTCCTGATACGATTTGCTATGTTCGGCATAACAGATTTTTGCATAATGGTGTCTTCATCAGTTGTTTATTGTGTGCTTGGCGTAGATTATATACTGATGTGCAATCATTCGTTGTGCAGGTTGAACCAGCCAGTGCAAGATTTATCAAGTTCGACGAATACTGATGTTTGTTCTTGAGTACCTTTTTCAAAGTCGACCGATACTTCACGCTCGTAAGTCCTTCGGAGTTATATTACACTTCTTCTGACTAGAGATATGTTACGATGAACAAAATGGAATCACCGGTTTTCGCGGTAGTCTCTTGTTCTACGGGCATCCTTCCCAGACTAATTCCAACACATTCTCCTCAATCCAGATCTGGCAGTAAGCCACAACTAAATACGGCAACGATTCTGATTGCAAGACGGTCAGCTACAACAGTTTGCTCAAACTCACATAGTTGCCTGTTCATCTGAGGCGTTCTTCAAACCTCTGGCGAGGAAATGCACCCGCCGCTAAGCATGCTTTTAACTAGATTGTAAAGACGAATTGAATAGTTTACGTTTGAGCTGCTGTCATTTCTCAACTAACAGCATAATTCTTGCGAAATTTCAGCTAGTTTCACTGACATACTACAAATTCCTGTTTTATGCGCAACAGTGGCAGTTCCATTACTGACGTAGACAGTACTTTGTGATGAGTCCCTTGCAATAAATCATATGTAAAAGGTGACTGCAATTGAATTACCTTGTGATCTTAGCAGAATTCCGTAATCAGTAGTCTGTCAATGTTGGTTCAACCCTCAACTGATTCCTTCCAGCAAAATATACACAAACAGCATGCCCCTGCATTGTTTCATCTCTCCGTCATGTGACTATTCACTTAGGTAGCTCGATTTACTTACCGAGTAAGTAGTTCACAGAAGCACCTTTCCACCTTGAGCCGCGAACTGTGAGATGGTTACTGTGAAACAACGAAATGGACTCATGTGTGAGACGTATCTATGGGTGATTTGCGTTTCAGAAACCGATGGTTGATAAAGCAAAGCTTAGTAATGAGGGTTTGTGAAAATTTGGTCATCTCAGGAGGGCTACCTAAGAATTGATCCTAAACGATATCAACCGTTGAAGGGTGACTCGATTGTACAGTTAAGTTGATACTTGCAGAGATCACGTCGTTGATAGATCGAAGTATCCGTCTTATCGCAACTGTTTCTGTTGATTGTTATGTCTGCTGTTGTAGCGCCGGTAAGTCGAGAAAAGACGGTGATTACTTCAATCCAATAGTTTCCTTTATAGATGGCGATTTGCCAGAGTTACGTTCCCAAAATATCTGTAGGTCAACAGGGAATTCCTCTGGTACACAGTACACTAGCTTCGCTCCGACAGTCATACACTTATCTCGACCTTGTATTTAATTTTGCGCAAGTCGTTTTGAAATTCGTTGTATTTAGATTGGCAACTTAAGATGAAGGTCAATCACGTCTGACGTGGGGTTTCTTACTTATGCTGACTTTTTACTCACTCTCCTTTGAAAAGAAGTACCCGAAGTAAGCTTTGATCCTATCAAATATTGTCAATAGTTCATACTTCTGTCAGAAAAGAGATATGAATTTCAGTGTATAGTTTCGAAAGACAGAAGTGTTAATCCTCACGATAGCGCGGTAGCATATCTTGACTTCTTAAACATTTTTCCGGATGCAAAACTTTTTCCTTCACCAGGTTTGTCAAACTACTCTTTAATAGCATTCATACAAGCGTGGCTATTGCAGTTCAGTCTTTGGCTGAACACAATGCACATTGTACGTTCGTATTAAATTTGGTGCGGATATCTTACAACTGTACAGGAATTATTTACTGATCAGTGTGCATACAGTCTTTAACAACGTTCATAGTTTGAAATCATACTCGATGGTTCATACAGTGACCTACTAGATACAGGATTGCCGGATCGGTATAAATACATACATGGGAATGAAAGAAAACAGGGGCGACGTTTAGGGGAGAGAATAGAATACAAAACAACTACCCTGTTGATACACATTCACGCTCATGCTATTTGGCTAATCATGGTAAGACTACGACAATCTATAGTTCAAAACATGATTAGTATCCTGGTTGCACTTGTCTTCAAATCAATCGAGATGACACAAATTACTATGCATACATAACAGCAAGTTTCAACATGAAAATGATGAAAGTGGCGGTAAATAATAACACTTGAATTCCTCCGTTATTAGTGAGAGTTTTGTGGATAAAGTGTTTCTAAGAATACTATTACTGTGAGAAAAGTTTTTGTGCGCGTTATTAACTACGGAACGATCGCACTGCAGGGCTTGAGATAACTGGCTGATTGAACAGTCAAATTCAGCACACTGTCATAATGTGTTATATTCCAAATACCGATTTGTTGAAGACCCAGGTTGACACGTGCGAATATGTTGACGGTCTCAGTCTTACTTTACTGGTCATGATTATCATCTGGACAAGACAATATTCGGACAGTTAGCCCACACTTTATCACAAATGTGACACAGTGTTACGGTCGGCTCACTTTGCACTGTATACAAATAATTATTTGTTGGAACGATATTATGCCACATTCTACATCATCTTTGTGGCATGAGGTAGAAATTCGTCTGTTATTCGAAGTTTTTTGTCCCAAAAGTTTTGTACTGAGCAGCTGTGAACTGATTTACTTTACCCAGTGTGAAAGGTTTACTCAAACGGTGAGTAATTCAATAAGGCCTCATAATTTCTACTCTGGTCAGCATTAAACATCTAGCCTAACAATGCACTCTTTGGGTTCCCTCGAATGTTCTGATTGTTCTAGGGAAATTTGCTGAATAGGTGAAACCGTGCAACTGTATGAATTCGTACAGTTTACATTCGTCCATTAGTTCGCACGTTTCATATTGAAACAGAAACCGTTTTGTCGAAGGTGCATTTGAGATACTGTATCTGGACAATAAAGACCAATGTGAACTAAAATGTTGTGATGTGGGATTTGTAGGAAAAATAACTGTTATCCACATTTCATATGGTGTCCGAATGACAGTTGAAAAACATTTAGCTCGTGGTATTAAATGTTGTCCGTGTAATCACAAATACACGCTTTTCAAAGGCGAGTCTGTACCCACCTGTAGGTGATGAAAGTAACTTACAATAGCGAATTGTGATCCGTTGAGTTTTTACAGATATATGATTGTCAATGCGACATATAGTTGCATTTCAGCTGTTGTAATTTTCTGACAAATAACGTCTGATGGTATGCCGCTTAACTAAATGGTTCAATGTTTGAAAAAGAATTCCATCATTGTCCTCCATCACCATTTTACTAGTTCATTTAATACCCCACAACATTTAAGATTGTTCACCTTGCTTTGGTTAGGAAAGTCACCATAAAAGGACAGGGGATCAATCGTAGGTGAATGTTGCTGTTGACAAGTGATTAATCTGATAAATGTTACCTAATCTGGATGTAGAATTGGCACCCTGGGAAATTGTTCTTTAGCCCTGTACGCAAAATTCAATTTAGTCGATAGTTCTGGTGTTTCAGTCGTCTGATGAAATGATTATTGCATCACAAGCTTTCTGTTGGAATAATGAGACAGACCGCCTCTATGAAAAACTTACGCTAAAGATCTTGGCCTTCAAATGACCTGAAATCAGGGGAGTATTAACACCAGATATCCGGTGTGAAAATCATACTGTGCCGTAGTTTAGCATCTCTTATCCCAAAACAAAGAGCTGTACTGATCAAAACGTATTGACTACGGAGGTATTTGTATACAAACTAACTGGTAGATAACTTAATGGGTCAGAATCGCGTGCAATATTCAACAAGGAGGTGTTTGAGAAGTTTATCCGAGAACTCTATTATAAGCCTAACGCCGAATACCACTATCGCATGTGAACAAAACGACATTACCCCAATGTTAGTTCGTCATTATAAAGCAACAGGCAGTAGTCCTTATTTATTAACAACACTCGTAAGTGTGTACTCTCTTATCAATTTGCTGGATTTTGTGTTAGAAGAGGTTGCCGAGATGTTGGAAACCAAAGTATTGCGTGCGTGCATCTCAAAACCGAACGGAATTGTTTATGTCACATATTTGTTGTAACACTTCAAGCTTACTCTTTAATCACCGTCCATTCCCTTAATCCAACACCAGTTCTGCTCCTCAAATAACCGGCACCCAATTACCTCGTTATGAGCGCACAACATATACAGCCATCTACATAGCTGTGGCAATGAGTGGCTTGGGATGAAGCAGCAAATCGTGTATTCTGCTGTTTGCTAACCTCTGTTTAAACAGGCCTTCTACAATTGTGCAAGTTAAGCGTATGGTACACTATTTCAACACATTTTAACCCAGCCACTTGTTGGTAGTGATTTTTCTGTAAAAGGTCAGTTTTTCTCACGTTTTTGGTTAGGCAGCTTTTCTAACTGAACCATAGAAACTACCGTCGAGATTAACCAACCTATCGACAAAAGCCAACGACTCATTCTATCAGGAAAACTAGTGCACCTTTACAATTCATAAAAGCAAAATTAATTTCGACACTTCACGTTGTTTGCGTGGGGCATTTCAGAAGAAGGTGTCAATTCAGTTGTACTCAAAAATTTCGATCTTTTATGAACAAATTAATCGGGATATACCGATCAGGCGATTGCGCTAACATCCTGATTATGCCTTCTCTTCCGATCGATCTGCGCCCGAACATGTTGGTGTTCATACACTCAGAGGGGATCGCGTGAGACAGTAGAAACCGCATTGTATCCAGCACTCATAAACAATTTGAACACCATTCGAAACTATTCTATAACATCACCTCAAATACAATTATGCTGAAATTATAATAATTTAATTGAATCAGTCTGCTTCCTTGAAACATTCAACGTAAGGAGGAATGCTCGAAACATCCTGGTATCGATACATTCTATCCATAACGTTTATGTAAATTCCGCTCTGTTAAGACGCAGGTTTCTTGATAACCACACACCCCAAGTGATTACTAATTTTTTCGTTGTTCCGTGTTTCCGGAAGTAGGTTTGCTCTGACTGTCATATTCAAATATTCCACCTTAACCCCACCGAATGTTCTAGCGGCTCGCACTTATCACGATCTTAAAAAAACATCAGTACATGACGGCTGTGATATACAAATCAAGGAGACTTGAGTAAACATCAATAAATCAGTATCGTGCAAGCGTGGATGATACACTTGTAAAAGGATGTGAACTTCAGATGAACTTCAGTGAACTTCAGGTGTGAAACACAGTTCTGAAGATTCAGAGTTCGATTACGCTCCAACTTCGAGAACAACTTTTGCAGGCCTATTTCGTTAACCTCGAGTGGGTAACATGATGGTCATCATCTTCGCCAAAACCATCAAGCACTCGAACAGTTGTTCACATAACTGCGGGATATGGACGATCTGCTTTAATGTGGATAGATATGATGGAGTTATGGCGGTCGATTGTTTAGACTCGCTATGAATAAGGCTTCTTAATCGTGTTCGCGTCACTATCGTTTGCCAATAATTAGATGATCCGTGAACATTTGTTTATATTTCTGCGATAGACACAAACACCCTGGATCTGCGGTTGAACGATACCATCATTACCGGTGTGACAAGATCAGTCTATCGCGACTAGTTGCCCAATAACGGACTGCGTTCCATTCAAGTTTGTAATGTGACTGAATTTCTTTGGTGGATTGTGTATGTCATGTCTTTCTGTTAATGCAAGCCGCCTCGTAACTTCAGATGTCCTAATGGTCAACAAGCGAAACAGTGATTTCAGTAGATTCACAGCAATCCTGTGAGTAGCTACTAACAGCAGCAAGTGTGATTATTAGTGGACCTGAACGTTCGACTTACATCACTAGTAATGTACTAATCCTTTTAACGGAGGTGATGAAATTCTGGCTTTGTGGGGCTATTTGTGATTGCAATTTGGTCACTCGATGGCCCTACCGAGGCTCACCTGAAATGACTAGACTTTCATTCACAGGCTCCCCTTATTGTTTAATGCACAGAACATCCTCGGTCAGCGAAAACGCTCAAGCCAAAGCACACTTTTAAGTTATGACAGAATGCAAAAATAGCTGAGTAATTTCCACTCCGCGTGACTCCATGATAGTGTGACGGACAATTTGGGACATTCGTATACACCAGGTAGTTGGTAAGGTGAATGCGAATGTACAGCAGTTAACCACATGAAGAACAGCTGAACACAAACTTGCCTGTCATTCAGCTGTGGATGGTAACTGTATGCATCTTTGAACACTTTATGTACAAACGAGGTTCACAATGAGATCAGGTCCCATGGACCTAACAAAACGACCTCAAACCGTCTCTTTTACCACATCCCTCCTGTGCTAAGAAGAAGCGAGTACAAGGGGTGACACCACAAAATTGACCGGATATGTTACCCAAATGCCTTGGCAGTTACCACTTACAGACGGAGTAACGTCTTGAGTTTGTTTAGAACAGTCCTTGTAAGAGTTCGCATTTACAGAGGCAGGTTTGTCGACCAATATCGGACTACGTCTTGTATATTATACTGTTTATCATTTTTCATATAGTTCTGATGGCGTTTATTACGTTCAAACTACATAGTTTCTACAACTATGTCTGAGGTTGAGGAGAATGATTGTACAATCACAGAGTGCACATATATTCTGTGGTCAGCGTACCATTAGCTAGAACTTTACAGCCGCCCGTATCCAGCACGTACATTGGTGCCATATTCGAATCAGACAATTTACAAGCATGCCACAATGGACCAGTTCTGCAGCACTTTTCAGAAACGTGAGCATGGAGACCACAAATTTGCGCTATGTGACCAGACTGACAGACAACTCAAGAATTTCAGTCAGACGAAACGCAAAGAACTATTGATGGTTCCGATAAAGTAAGCCATTTGTCAATCAGTCGTCTGACTGGATAAGTTATATAAGCCACTGTCAAACAGATTGGTCCCAAGTTACACAAGTAACTTACAACCTAATTTGGACAATACGCGAGCCAGGCGCCGGAACAACCACAGATGTGACGTAACCGAAATACTTGCGGTAAATGTAGGAGCCGATTTTCTTCATGCCACCAGTCATCTCGAAGTCCACTGTAACCAGGTGACTGGAACGTTCGCAGTTAGACTAAACATTGCTTAATTTTGACCGGCGCCTTTATGTTCTACCAATAGTTCCAATTAGTTCCTTCCGAAGATAAACCCTCGACTGGACTTGCGTTCTTACCGCTGTGAGTTTTACGTACTCGGTGGATGACCACCAACCAAGCTGGATGACTCATGAGGTCACTGCGTTGAACATTACTCCACTAACTACACAGTAGACACGATGGAAGTGTACTAATCAAATGCAACCACGCTACTTTATGGGTAACTGTTAACTCATCTGATCGAGCAACACATGTCCTGTGAGCTTGAACCGACTGTCTTCAACTCGGAAATTTCCGATCGAGACAACGTAATCATTTTTCATCATTCAGCAAAGTATGGTTCCTGCTTGTTGGGAGGTAGTGAAGAATGTGGATTTGACAAAGTTTAGAATGCGCATTTTGTTGATCATTACAGCTTAGTGGGTCCAAACAGAAGCGCAAGTTCTGGGCCACTGTGAATTTACCAGAATAAAAGCGGACAGATTATTTCATGTAAATTTGTTCCGTTTTGTCCATTCTCGTACATCAACGCCGAATTGGTCCATTGTTGTTGAACAGTGGAATAAACAGATGGAGGTTATGTTTAGGGACAAACAGTAAAGGTTGATATGATGAGTAGTTGGCATTTGTGATTTAACATGAGACGATCCGAACCGAATTTCCCCATTTAAGATTAGTCCGTAACTGTTTAATGTAGTGGGTTGGTCACAATGTGGGTTTCAACCCAAAGATGCGGGCAACAGAAAGATTTTAAAAAATTATGCTTTCCTTGACCGTAGTTCAATGTAAGTTAAGATACTGGTACTCTGCACACGTATGAAGCCTATAGCGAGGCTCACGAGAAGAATTCCACAACAACGGGACCACTGTTGCAGGTGCTGAAACTAGTTAAACCTAGTGGTTCGCTCTATAATTCGACAGACACCTCACTGCGCTCAGCCTATCCTAAATCGTACTGTGCTCATTTTAAAATAGCCAGAAGACCTGTGCGCCACAAATACGAGGCGGCTTGTCCTCCCTGAGTCCAAATTATACCATCCAAAGTCAACTGTCGGAGACACTTTATGCCCACGTTCAAAAAATGTGATCAACCGATTACTTTGGGTGTTTCATTCCTGCTCTCAGCTCTCATGGAAGCTGTCAAGCGGTGACTTGGACGGCTACCACTCTCGTACCCGAGGCACGGCTTGCTTGACACATTCGGTCGGACGACGACAACCAGAATCTGGGCCAATCGGAGTGGATCATCAATGTAACCACAGACAGACGACCGGTTTGCTATAGGTTCGTAAACGTACGTCGTACGAACAGGCCTGCGTGCACACTGCTCACCACGAATTGTTCGCCTGTACCATCATCAGCCCGGAACTTGAGTACAGACCTGTTTTGTTTACCGTCAGTACCCAGCGAACCTATGTACTGTCGGTCCGTAAGACCCATCCGATCCAATTTGCCTACGGACAAATTAGACGTTTGACCCGATTATCCAATGAACTCCAGAGAAACCCCCTGGAGATTCTCAAACTGACCTGGATATATGAGAAAGTGGTATTGGAGCATTTTAAACGTGACAAGTTAGAGATGAATATGCATTGACAACATTCAGTTTTATATCGTTTTTGGCGAAAAGTTTATGATTACCGAGGTCACAAACGAGAGCAACAGATGTACCCATTGAAAACAGTATATGCTAGTTAGTTTAAAATATTTCGTATCCCCTGATAAACAAGTTTTTCTTCTTTGTAAGACAATGGTGTTCTGAAAACAGCTGCCGACAGAATGTAAATCTGTAATGTTGCGGTCGTTCGGTTTTTTTCACTAACTACAGTGTAGGCTGAATGCCATATGTGGGCCTCAGTAGGATTGCGGTGAATAACTGCTTCCTGTAATACCTTTTCGGCACCAAACACATATGTACGAACCTAATGTAGCATTCTAAGTTCTGAAACAATAAAAACGAACCAATCGCAATGAATCCCGGATTATTAAAAGTTCACTTACGGAAGCGTACTGAAATTGTAAGCAAGTCTCATACATTAGACTGGTCCTCTATTTTCAGGTGAACATTCTATAGAACGATGACAACTGTTTGGGCCAATCAGGCGTCAGTTCCTACTGTAACTTCTTCCACATGTATGCAGCTGTTGTATCCATGCAAACATGTGTTAGTTAGCTGAGCTGGCTGGGCTTCTCTCACAATTGCGTTGCTCTTAGAAAAATGTAATCTACCCAAGGTTTGCATCTGTCGTTCATTCATCTGTGAGGAACCGGGTATCTGGGTTCAAACCAGTGTAACAACAAGGAACGTCTGGGATTCAACGATCTTACTGGAAATTAGAACAAGATCCAGAGGTTGTCACAGACACTTATGGGTAAGCGCTCATCTGCATTTGACAATGAAATAGCGTTCACCGCGCGGTACAGCTGGTGGTGATACGTCATACCGATGTCGTCGGCCTGTATCCCCCGAGTTAGTTCGATTATCACGTGACATCTTACGACGAACATCATTTTTGAAAGGTAGTTACGGCAAAAGCGACGTAGCAACGCATTACAAAAATACTGTCTACAGAAGAACAATTAGATTTCTGAAGATGAAGGAACGAATATCCTTTAGCTTCAGTGTAAACTGCTCAACGGTAGCTCTATCCATTTTCGTGAAAACATAGAGGTAGTTTTTGTTCGTCAAAATAACCAACTTTTACGCCAAATCATAATTGTTAGGCTTACGTAACTGAGCAGACAAAGCCCATGCATTTGTAGTCAGGATCCACATTTAAATACGCTCCTGCTCCATCCCACTAAACGTGTGTCAGTTCGAACTTTTCGTTTCTTCATGACAGTAAATGCCACCACGCTGAAAGAGTGTACGAAAATCGTCCAGTCCTTCTCCGTTTTCTCGGGTTTATGACAGCGTAACCCTCAGTCTTGTTACTATGTCACCCAGTGGAAGTTGGACGATGACCAGGCTCGAAGGCTGTTTTAAATTTGACTCAGATAACAGTTACTGCGTTCTGTGTTGTTCCTGAACTCTCATTATGAAACGCGCGTGCACACTTGTAATCACCGGTGCGAAAACACCGGTAATGTTACCGTTGGCTCACCACATTAACGTCATCTTGGGAAACTTTAGAATATTACAACCTTCGTCTTTTAAATTTGCCGACATACCTCCGAGGGTTACTGCAGGTTGCTCATCGAATGCCATCAAGACAGACTGAGAATAGTACTGCTGTATAACAGGCAGTTTCGTTGTGAGTAGTGTACTACTCACAAGTAGTGTGTTACCCACAGGCGCCTTTCAGGAACAAAAGGACAAGCCCCGAACACGACAGACAAGAAGAGACTATCGGAACAGCGTATACGTGCTGTGTTAGAACTTTCACCAAGGCGATTGACAACGTACTGTCACCCAGTGTATGTGAGTGCATGTCCGTCGTGCAAATGAGTGTACGCGTTTGTGGTTTAGTTTTTCACATGACCTGTACGGAAGTTTGCGCAGTAAACCAACTTGCTGGCCAAGCGTCTTTTGCGGACACAACAGTACTAGTTCAAAGACGAGGCCTTTATGCGCCCTCACCAACACAGATTCAGAATAGGGCAGACTGGAACTAGTAATACCCCTGTGGGATACACTCGGTTTATCTGGTCGCAACTTTCGCTATGAATATTTCAGGTCCTTGATCTGTGTAACAAGCTCTGTGGTCACTGAATGATGGTATTACAGAAGTTCAGGAAGATGGCGTGTACTACCTGACCTGTGTCACAGTCTAACCAAGCCGAAGCAGATTACTCGTACAGGGCCGATTTGACGAGAATTCCTGCTGAACCTTAAAATACGAGCTAGTGACAGGACGAGAAATAACGTTAGCGCATGGAATGCTAACAAAAGAACCCCAGGCTACTTACAGTTTTGCTTTTCTGTCACACACCTTGTGACTAAAGTAAGATAGTGACGCACGATTCAAATGCAGGTGAACGTTTTCAGCCCACTTTGTCCGGGTAGACTGATGAAAAACGATAGCGAAGACACAGACTGTGTAACAAAATTTAGGGCTGCATTCTATAAAGGCTGTTCTGTTGTCAGTTTGAAATCATGCGTGTAACACCAAAGTTTGTAATTTTCGTGCTTCATAATTTCTTAAGTCAGTGTGTGAGATCACGTTGCTGAATAGTTTTTCAAACTGGATAGTTGGATCAAAGCCTTCAACAAGCAAACGACAACGACTGAATACACAAAAAATGGATAAAGCGTAGTTTATGACAAAAAGTTGACAAATAGTGTTCTACACGAAAACCAAATATGTGATAAAGTGAATTTATGATATTGCATAATGTCAACTGAAATTAGGTGTTGTGGCATTGAAAAGCTTCTAAATAAAAAACGACAAAGTGCACGATGTTTACGCTGGTAAATTTGTACAGAGTTTCTTCAATCAGTCCAGATGGCAACCCATATGTGGTTTGGCACACAGCAGTTTGGCGTGGATCATAAAAAACAGCTTGTGTGCAAGGGTTGCTTCTGCTTAGCTTTCAGCCATCTTACCCAAAATGTGTGATGACTCCAAATGACCTCCAAACACCCGGCTCACTTAATACCTTATTAACAATGATCTCGAAGCAAATCCTCTCATGTTATTTCCAATACAAGCTGTTGATGAATGAGAACAACTGAACAACATAAAAGTGCATAACGACTTCGCGCAAGCCTTATTCATGCAAATATCAGTCGGTGAACGATGTACTCAGCATTGTCTAGGTTAAAGCAACTCGGTATACCGAAATCCTACTAACGAGCATGGACCAATGTAAACGGAGTCTACCTGTTGTGAAACGTATCCGCTGGTTAGATTTACGTGTAATGTTTGCCATCTCTTTCCCCATCATCGTCTGTTCTCCTCGAACTCCTTTTTGCAAATAAGAAAGTCCGCCGCGTTTTTTCAGAGGGTAATTATCTTCATTGTTCAAAAACTTGTCATGGTAGTCGCAGATGAATTTGGCGCAGATAGGCAACTGATTGGCCATTGGGCGTGAACCATGCACTGCTGCCAAACAGGTGCTACTGTAGTAAACACTGAACGTTTCCGTACGGCTCTGCACATTCTTGACCCAGATATATTAGTCTACGGAACCTATAGTTATCTGGACTGAAAAATACCCGTTAGAGATAACGTCCCACCAATCCGATCAAACTAATAACTAATATGTGAAATTCAACAAACATGATGACGCCATGCATTATCCCGTTACTCCATAGTTTAGCACAAAGCTTCCCTGTGTATGTTGTCCGAGATTTCCGTTATCGTGGAATCCACTATGTGATTGCATCAAAAGTTCTTTGCTTTCATTGGGTGACAGAAGTCTCAATGTTTCCATTGCATACCTGGTACACCCTTTGAGGGTGAAGTTATTGAGTAATGGCAGGCTCTGTTCGAATCCGACTTTTGTCTAATTTTGTTATGATTCAAGCAATTAACTCAATTGAAATTTAATGTCTCTGACAAACTCATGGCAACAAAATATTAGGTTTTAATGTGTCACCTATGGCAACCGGAATAAACCACTATTAACTTTATTTACACGGTGGGTACAAATTCGGAAATATGTATTGTTGGTTGCAATCAAACTGGTGCAAGGCTGAGAGTTGGAGTGGATATTCGTGAGAGCCACCAGCGACTTGAAACTTATGCACTGCTGAGTGTTTACTAATGGCGAAAAATTGATCAATTTTGCGGTGATTCACTTTAACACACTTGGCCGCTGGAAGTTCGTTTACCTGATTAGGTTTCTCAGTTTCGAAACGGAAAAGGTATGCCAAACCCAACCTTATCTTCTCAGACAGTTGGAGAAATCGTTTGATTGCAAATTGACCTGTTTAATAAATCCAGTTAACGCACAGGTAAACTTGACCAACTAGCCTCCAGTCAGTCTGAGCAGCTAGCAACTGGAAGTAATCGTATACGGATCAAAAGTCTGTATATCACTGATACGAAGTGGCATTATTAAAATGAAAAGTAAATTTGGGCTTTTTATGAATGCTTGAATTTGCTGCCAACAAGCTGTGTTGTTCTAAGCTGGTTACAATTTGAATTATTTGACACTGAAAGCGAACTCCGGACTAGCACTACTGGTTACTCACGAACGAGCATACGGTCGAACTCAATCAGTTAAAAAATAACAATGATACCGGTATACTTCGTAAGCTGGCATCGTCCAGACACTTGAAGTTGCATGCAGACAGAAGCTGCATAAAGTTCGTCGAGATCCTACCTAGTTTAAACCGTTTTTTATGACGAATTAACGGAAACGGAACAGAATGCTGCCCCAAAATACGCGCCTTGTAGGGAAAATATGTAAGTGAAGGTGACGATGAAATCACACAAAATTAGGGGCCAAGAAAAACCGCAAGTGTACATGTTGCCGTAATTGTACAAAAAACGTACATCTTTGAGACCCACTGTTTTGTCTAAGCATAAACCGATTAAATGGTTAGCATAATTGCTGGAGCCGATGAGGGGTGCTTGTTCGTATTATTCAATAAATAGATAGACTGACAGTTCAGACCTCATCTATGTGCATCTACTCATTCACTTGTTCCTGTGGAGCAGGTTATATTGGTCGAACATCAAGACAGCCTTCGAAACGAATCCGAAAACACCATCCACGATGACTGGGACAGGGGGAATCAAGATCGGTTAACAGCGCTATTCTCGTTTATCTGATTGAAAGCGGGCACCAGGTGGAAACTGACGACGCTTTCAAAGTGGTGTATCGCGTGCCAGGCAACCGATCAAAAGCTGTCCGAATCAGAACACTTTGTACTGCCGAGGCTATCGGAATCAGGCTGGTTGACTCGATATTATGTCACCAAAAACGGTTTGTTCAAACGCTGCACCTACCATGGCCAGAAATCCATCGGATCGATGGCCAATTGGTGCGGCAAGCCAATGGACAAGCGTGATGTAACCGACCAATCAAGCCACCACCAATTGACTAGCCAGTGACCTCGCTTCTCTGTAATAAGTCTGATCGATATCTTGATCTAACTCTACTAACTCCTTATATAATTGTACCGGCCTGAAGATGAATTATCGAAAACATATGTTCGCCTACATGTCTTTATTCTCATTATTCAATAAATGACAACTGTGAATTCTGTCGATTTTTATCGGACCAGGAAGCACATGAACACAGCACACGTCCGGCTAATTTTCACCAGGGTGATTCTAAGATGGATTAACAGTTTCTTCATCAAAACGGTTGAACAAAAGCAGATCCACCTAAGAGTTGCATTCACTGAGTACGAACAGCTTTTGTTACTTTGCACTCCGAACGTGTAGTTCTACTTTTCAAGAGAAGCATGTCAATAGATTGATGGTATCGTCGAAGACAGCCCGTTGAAGTCGGTTTTGGTTGGCACCTTCATCATACATCCGACACAACGGTCGCGATCTCAGAGTGCGAGTATAATAACACAAACAGGATCTGGGGTTATCTGAGTAATATTGAAGAAGACTATTTACAGTTAGCGTCTCACTTTCGTCAGCTTCAGTTCAACATGAAGTTCACTTAGGAACTTGAGCGAGATGAACTCATGGAGTTCCCCGAGTTGAAGCTGTTTTGTCCTATCACTGACAGTAACGAAATCGATTTAACAAAATAACGAGCGGACTGGACATTGTTACGGTCCGATTGAATGTGTGTTGAGGAGAAACCGCTGTACAGAGCGCCCGAACTATGTACTCCAGGTATTCCACAGGCGGAGTAAGCACTGTTGCCTAAGGTATGATAACGGCCACCATGACAATCCTCCTAGGAGAAATTTGACATCTCATATCACAAGTGTGGTAAGGCTGGATGTACTTGAAATGAAAGCTTTTCGCAGCCGCTCTTCAGATGTATTGCGGTAGGAAACATGCTTATCAGTCGGTAAAGTTGTGTGTTCCAACGTACTTTTGGCTCAGCCATAATATTCTTACAGAATAGTCTGAAGAGGATACGAAAGCAAATTGTCAAAGTTTCGACGACGGATAAAAGGCGGCAATGTGTCTGACGCAAATCAGTCAGTCGCATTTGATCAGTCTCAATGTGGGCAGTCGCAAAACGTCTGAGGTTATTGTTGGTCACCCTCAGTTTGTTCTTCCTTAGGAGCCGGAGGAACTGATAAGGATATCGACCTTACTGTGTGCATTCATTGAGAAAATATGTTTTCACAAGTTCACGCGCAATCTTGCATCTCAAACTGGCCACACGACGCAGCAATCGGCAGGTCTCAGCGGGAAATCTTCGTCTTAGAAATATGAATCAATTGGTTCCCTCGAGCAGTTTGAACAAAGCAGATAGAACATGAAAACTGGTGGATGCGAGCATTTCGTATTGACTCATCAGTACCAAATTTACAATAACATGGGTGGGCTTTATTTAAAACAATTGATTTGAGGGGTGGAAAATCAATAAGCGAGTTAGGATAAAACATCAATTCCAGGGAAGGGTCAGGTTGACGAACAGTTGTTTCTGAACACAGAGAGCTGGTTTGAGCCGATTAATTGCAACTGCTTCAGCGAACCGTGAGAATCTCGGATTGGAATGGAGCAAGAAGATTTTGAATGCACAAGATGGATCGATAGCATGACCAGTGGTCAAGATGTGTCTAGCGACTGAGGAAACAGGCTGTTTATGCGTTTCAGAAACATTGCCATTCTCCGGTAACACGGACTTCTGTACCCATTTAGGTAAATGCTCCTTCGTTCTAGAGATCAAGCATCTCTCGGTTCTGCTTATGTAACTTTCTCCGCAGTTACATACCAATTGGTGAACATAATGTGAAGTGGCGCCGATAGGCTGATCTCCTTTGATTGAAGGCAATGGTAGTTTCTGAGTCCGAGCGATTACACGGAGTTCAGCTGCATTAAATGTTCGTTTGATTGAATTTCTTAATCGCTGTGTTGTTTGCTGCATGACATAATCACCCCTAAAAGATAGCTCTATGTAGACTCTCCTTTTCTCTACAGTGAACACCTTTTCGGATGGTAATTTTTGTCTACTGTGCTTATCTATGAAACTTCTGGGGTAACCATTTGATTGTAGGACAGACGTAATAAAATCTAGTTCCTCCGCGAGGCTCTCGGGCGTACAGATTCGCCTAGCTCGTGTGAAGAGAGTATTTACTAGTGCTCGTTTGTGTTGGATCGGTGTGAAGCTGCTAAAGTTTAGGTATTGACCTGACCATGTGGGTTTCCTATACACGGTTCTTCTAACCAAGCCATCTTCCCGACGACTTATTAGGATATCTAGAAATGGCAGGCAGTTGCCGACCTCAAATTCACAAGTGACCTTTAGATTAGGATGGCAACTATTTAGACGTTGCACCAGGTTATCTATCATCTGCTTAGATCGACTGAAAATTAATGTGTCATCGACGTAACGCTTGTAATATGACAAGTTTTCTATCTCCGTAGCTAGCTGTTGCTCAATTTTTAGCATGAAAAAGTCTGCTATGATGGGACCTAGTGGACTTCCCATGGCTACTCCGCCTATTTGACGGTAGGACTGTTCAAGAAAACGAAAACTGACATTCTCAGTACAGAGCAGCAAAGTTTCCTTCAATATGTCGGTTGGACGTGTAAAGCGATTGTGTTCGAGTCTTCTTTGTCCGCATGATTCATCTTTTCATAAGTTCGTTGGCAGCCCGTTCACTTTCGTTCACTTACGTTGGACTGATATGCATTGACATTTAAACATCAACCAGTTCACCTTGGCCGTTTGCGAACATATATCTTAATTAAACCATCCGGTCGACTACTTATGGGTAACCTTCAGGTTAGGCTGACAACTATCCAGGCGTTGTAATAGGTTATCCACCACCTGTTTAGATTGACTAAGTAATGATGTGTTGCTTATAAAACACTTGCAATAGGACGAGCTTACTGTTCCCTTAGCTAATTCTTCTTCTGTTCTCAGTATAAAATGGTGCGGCCTGATGGACCTCCGTTAACCACTCCATTTGCTCGCTGATGGGAAGAACGAACACAACAAAATGTGGTATTCTCGGTGCACCGCAACAGAGTTTCCCTCAGAATATCGATCGGACGAAAAAGCGGAAGGCAATTCTTTTTGATGCGCCCACAAATACAGTCAGTCGGCCCTGCTGCGTAGCATTCGAGACCAGCGATCAAATGTTTACGAGATGCATACGTTCACTAGCAAGATTGATTTTGTCTGAGTTACTGATCACTTCACAAGAATATTTTATTGGAATTTGTCAGAAACTTTAGTTTCACTGGAGGTAGAACTGTTAGTATGCAACAAGCCAACTTATTACACGAGAAGTTTTCCATCGCCAAAATCGGCTTAAACGATATCTCCTTCCTGTGAGACTTTATTGGGCCGTAAGGTTGAAGTGTTGGTTATCTACACGGTTTTAGAAGAATATAGGTAATTCCATCAATAATCCGCAACTGCAACAGAAGCTGCAGCTGTTGGTTCATGCGACCCTCCAATTCAAAGACGTTGTCTACGTTGACTTTTCACCGAACTTTCGTTTAGTCATTCAATGCTGACAACACCTTCTACACATGCGTACCATTGTCTAAAATGACGACACCGAAACCCCTACCCGGATTGGGTTTTACTACATTCTGTTCCACTGAGTTTTTTAATGATTACAGATATCGCACCTCAACCGTTGATG
The DNA here is from genome assembly GCA_008508345.1 of Paragonimus westermani. Lineage (NCBI taxonomy): Eukaryota > Metazoa > Platyhelminthes > Trematoda > Plagiorchiida > Troglotrematidae > Paragonimus > Paragonimus westermani. The sequence goes on from QNGE01000854.1 coordinate 59,841, forward strand.
AGATAAATGGTAAACCCGTAGCACTACTACAATCCACCACCAACGCACGCCAGTACGTCTGTTGCCTGTTAGCTGTTTGAGACTGATTGAACTGGGCCATGTGACCATTCATTTTGAACAGTTCCTCCGTGGCCTTGCTGCATTCGTGTGCTGGTATTGAGTAGTTTATTCTCACACCGGACGTCCGTTGTTCCCCGCTGTTACCCACCTATTCTACCGTACACCGTGCGAAAATATATACAGCTAATACTTAAATTTACCTGACTGATATTGTATGAATGCAGGTGGTAGGGCAGACAAATACTCAGAGGGATTTCCAGACTGGGCTTCAACATAAACATGCCATGGTACTTTATATTTAAGACCCGATTAATGCCTCTAGTTACAGTGAATTCAGATATACCGAAGAACGGTTCAGCATGTAATTCCTGGAATCCATTGGAATCGGCTTCCCAACAGGCCTCGTACGTGACCTTAGCAAACGATCAATATAAGCCCTACTTCTGTGATCGACGACTGTCACTCAAAGTAGGGAAAACACCATACAATATCACAACGGCAAAATTTCGGCGATAGAAAGTGAATAGTAGTTCATTTAAAGCAAATTAGCCGGTCGTATTTGCGTATTTTCTACGCAGGCGGTGAAAATATATCTAGGGTTGTTGCTGCTCGTATTCGGTTGGACACCTCTTAACGGTCAGGAAGAATTGCTAATGACAGTGAGTTTGTTCTACGCATCAGGTGTGAAGCTGCATCTTTACAAATGCACGAACAGTCTTGCACTTCAAGCTAGCTGTAGGACACAGTGACTTGCGTGTCTCAGTGGGAAATTGTTAGTCTGAAGATTTAGAACAGTTGAGCTACTTTTTAGGGTACGAAGAAGGCGGCTAGGGCACAGAGAATGGTAGGTATACGCATAACTATCTGGAGGTAAGTGTTTTAAGGAATTGGAAGCATAGCAACAGATTTAAACAGCCAAGTGTTTGAGTCGTTTCACAACTAAAAAACACTCTTGTTGGATTGGTCTGCTGGACCCTTCTTCCATTCGGACTTAAAACCTAGCTGGCTATTTTTCAACCCTTGTTAAACGCTACACCGACTATGTGTGCCCACACTGACAATACTGCCCCTGGATGCAATACTGACCAGCATTTGAAAACTTTGGACTCGTTGTTGAACAAGCTGTCGGATGTAGGTTTTCTTTTACAGAAAACAGAAACGTGAGTCCCAGATATCAAGTTTGAAATACTTTGGATTTAAGCTGTCAAAGTCAGGTCTACAACCACTAGAAGTGGACATACCAGCTCTATTCGAAGCACCATGCAGTTTAAAAGAGAGTGAGCTTAGGGCGTTTTCTAGGAATGGTAACACAGTTTTCTGGACGAACGCCTTTCATAGTGAAGCATCTTCACCTCGTTTATTGGACTGTGCGTAACGGTGAGTGCTGGTACTAGGCCTTGGTTCACAAGATAGCTTTCATCACAATCACACACGTTTTCATTTCACATGTATTCTGGGAAAACCAATCATACTCTGTTGCGCTGTTTCCTCATACGGTTTTGTTGTCGTATCAAGCTTCCGGATGGTGCATAATGGTTCACCTCATACTACTTGGGAACCCTGAAGGCATCAGAAAGGAGTTACTCACAGCTTGACCTGAAAGGCTTGATGTAAACCGGTTTCATTCGAACCTTCTCGTAAACACTTCATAAGCTCTCAAAAACCGGCGATCCACTGGTCTCAGCCTATCTAATGACAACGGCCAAATTCACTACACATTTTGGTGATTCAGTAACAGCGCTGACACATCAAGCTGGACATCATTACCGGGTATATCTTCCATTGAATTTATCCACAAGAGATTGTGCATCTTATTCAACAGTTCAACCATTTTCCTATTACGTCGACCGATATGGAGCGACAACCAGACAAAAAACACCGTGTGAGACTTAGGCAAGTGATAGGTTGAGATAAGATGGCCAAGAGAGATACCTTGTAAGTTTACGTTTTTCCTACCCAGAACTACCAGATGAAGACCTTAAAACAGATGGCCGCTTGTAGCAGCACGTTTTGGGGTTCTGAAACCAGTATAGTCGTCTATTCTAAATAAACACTATGATACTTGTTCAAGTGACAAGTGACATTGGGCCAATGGACAGATCTCCTGCTTTGTACCAAGATAATCAAAAGGCTGTCCCCAAGCTGGACAAAGTCACAGAAACGAATTCACTTTGGCTTTCTACGCTAGGATAATGGTCGAATGATTTTATCGGTCGCAAATCCGTGTTCCGTCGGAACAGTCGAACGGATCAGCACGTTTCCACCGTCTATTGTTGTAGACCCCATAAGATAGCCAACAACGGCTATTCACTAATAAGCCGTTACAATTACACAGAATAGGGAACTGTCGCACCTATTCTACGAAGGTTCGTGCTCAAAGGTTCAGGTTAGGTTACAACTACACAATAAAGTTAGACGTTTGTTCGAACCGGACATTACTCGTCGGCGTTCACCTACTAAAAGAAACATGACGACTCGTTACTGCCACAAGTGCACACGGTAGATTGCGCGGGTTGTCTAGAAGATGGGTGATTGGTGCGAAGCTTATTGGATATTGTACACACGAAGGTGTCTAGTGTAGTAAAACAGTAGTATACGACAGCCACATACACTGAATCGTATAAAGCCTCCATGAGGCAGCTAGCGCCTTCCGTCAAATTAACCCCGTGCCGGCCTAAGTATGAGCATCTTCCAGCAGACACGTATCAGGCCGGACAGCCTCAGGTTGCAAGATAAGCTGACTCTAAAACATCTGCTGTGGAGAAGCATATTTCGGTTACAAATGGACAATTTCATCTAAACTACCTCGTCCAACAATTTCCAGCTCTTGTTTTTGAATTATAAATGAATTCATAATTTGGTGAGTCCATTTTGAACTATGGACTGTTAGTGGAATTAAATGCTCTCATTTCGCTGGGATATAATAAATGAACGTTCACAAATTTGTTCACTATGTTCCGATCAAGCAATACGATAGTAATGGTGTCTCTCTGTATTCAGTATTTTTACATGATTCACAATCGAACAAACAACTCGACAGGAGATGCACTGGGCCAGACGACCACTTCCACAAAGCCAACGTGTTCACAATGCATGGCTGTTTAGTGGTCAGCTGTAGTTACGTAAATTGTGATGAAAATCTGTCAGCACACCTCGAGCGGTAAGCCCAGGACACTTAATCAAGAAAGTGTCCACAAGCAACAGTAGGTTAGTGGATACCGATTCGTCACGCTAATGAACACATTGCCGCCTTTTATCCGTCGTCGAAAATTTGACAATCAGCCATAATTTTCATCATCCATAGTATACTTCGGATGCCGGAACTCCCGGTTAAGGATATCTTCTAACTACCATCCGAATTAACATACATATATCAGGTCAACTGTAGATGGTCGGATATTCGCATTGGCAGAATGATTAGACAAATAAGTCAACTAATGTCTCGACATATTTCGAAGTGGACTGGAGGCCTGACAGGTCAAATCATCACTTCGCTTATGCAGAAACACATGAAACCGAGGACCATTTTGACGGTCGCTCAAAAATTCCGGATGGATACCACCTAGTAAACGATATCGAGGCTTCTCGAACTGTTTATGCGACTGACAGCAATTGGTTAAAATTCCCCCTAGGAGGCCCTTCCTAACAAAACTTGTACCCACCTCCCCTAAGCAAGGTGGGTTGAATGCCAGTTCTGTAACTGCCGCGGTAGAGAACTTTAATCATACCGTTTGTTTCCAGTATAGTTCCGTGTACTCTCTAAAGTAGGGACACTATCGGGTCATCAAAGAGAAATGTAACACATAGTTTTCCAGAAACCGGGTAAAGATTCTGATGTTGTCATCATGGACAAGGAGGGAGAAAACAGACATTGGTTTGATGAAACAACAAGCATCCAAAGTTATTCAAACATTTAATAATTCTCATCGCTAAAAAGGGAATCGTAAGACGAGTGTTACTACTTGGATACACAGCTGAAACGTAGCATAAGAAGATGAAATCAGTGGACATGCAAACACTCCTGATGGAAGAAGATCTAAAATTACACAAAGTTGCTGCATCTCTACGCCCGATTTCGTAAATGAACAGTTTTGCCTGTCATAAAGTAGCTCGTTGGCTAGTAGGCATTTTGGATCCCGTCCGCAAAGTTTAATTCCCACGTTACCTGAAAGACATCACTAAGTTAGCAGAAACCTTGGAGCAGACTACCATGTGCACTTAGGTAATCGACGTTGATTCTGTATTTTCTATTAATGTTGACTTTCAGGAGTTAGTTGATTTTTAATTTGATTTCATCTCTAATCAGGGATTCCCCCTGATCCTCTCGAAAAATCTTATTCTACTGTGTACAATTCCCAGATCACATAAGTAAATGGGTATTATACCAAAGTGAACTTGAAAGTGTTTTAATATCCACAATTGTTGCTCATTCTGCCTTGTTTATCAGTCGTTTGAATAACACTTATCCTAACCTGTCTTCATCTCACAAAGTTGAATCGAACAACAGTTTGGCTTTTTGGGATTTTCATTATTGCACGCGTGGATGGCAATTAACGGCGCTCAGTTCACCTTGAAACATCATGCGGTGACACACAACTTCGGTTTTCCAGCTCTCAATGTCTACAACTGTAGCCCCGTCAGGAGACTGTTTCAGCAAACCAGACGGATTTGTGCTCCTGACGAATTGTAAACAGAACAGGAGATGTTGAGGAAAAAGAAACAGTGCCGTAAATTTATTGGGGCGCTTAAAATGAGGCAAACAAGAGAACTGAAACCCTTACTTACAACTCAAAAGGTATGTATTCCTGTTTTTCATATTCCAAGCACATTCCGAGCACATCTGGCAAAAACCAAAGTTTGGACTTGAAGTTGGACTTATGCGCCTGTACATTTGTGTTTAGTCAAACCAAACAGGTGATCAGTTCTCCACAGTCGCGATCTCAGTTCGTCAGGCTCTTCTGTCTATTGTGCTTTGTACTGGCTTACTCGTAGTTACAGTAGCCTTTACATAGGCAGAAAAGATCGATAACTATCATAGGAAGTGGTCAAACACATACCGAATTGGCTGAAACATATGATATCACACCAGGCTGAAATTAATGGACAGGCTGCACAAAATCGAACTTTAACGATTGCCAAGCAACCCATGATGTCAAGCCACTAGGTTGACCCAGCAACCTCGTTCAGGTAATCGTCGCCTATTGGAAACAGAACATACTGGCTATGCTTCTCCGAACTAATCATCCAGCAGTGTTTGCACAAAAGTGAAGGAGACAACCTATCAAGTTGTCATTGCCTCGAATACGTGTGGTGTGTTTGTAAGCGTGTCTAGTCACTGGTTGTTTATACCTCTAGGGTCTCGATGACTCACGTTTTGCATTCACAACTTATGGGGGTAAACAAAACGGTAACATGCTGCAACACAAGCTTTGTTTCCGTTCTGCTAGACGATTTTTGTCCTTTGATCTACTGTCGAACAGTTCGATTTCTCATCGTAGACAGTTGACTACAGAATAGGCTTGTTATGAGAAACCGAAATGTGGAGAACCTATTGAAATGAAACGAGACAACAGGATTCGATGACCCGTCAGCAAAATTAAGATTAGTCAAACGCGATTGATTATCTTTATCATTTTGCTGTTTAACTTTACTGCGCAACTCGGTTGGTTTGCAAAAACTTTGACAATGAGACGAACTGTCTCAATTATTTTGGAGAACTCTATTTAACCAAGACAGACTTAATCGAGTGTGCAGGTCTTTTCCGTTTAGGAAGGCAACTTTCCCTCATGTATCCGTTGGCAGTCAAACAATCCTAATAACAACCTGTTAGATGAGTACTTAAGTTTCATTTTATACATCTGGAGTCAAATATGTCTACTGGTTTCTAACCCTGTGTTGCCACACGGACGCCCACGAACTCTTCGACAGTCAGTTGTCGATCGCGGTCCATGATAACCATGTTATCCAGGATGCTGAAAGAGGCAATTGACTAATGGAACACAATGTAAAGGTTCGTGCTGTCTAGGCACATTGTGTTGTTGTAATGAGCAAATAATGCCACAGCTTTAATCGGTTAAGTTTAACCATCTCCTTGAAGATCTATCCAGACTGATTTGACCAAACTCAATCTTCTTCAAGCCATCTCTCTGTGACTGCTTCTACTGGGGTAGCACCTGGATTAACGTACATGTTATTTACTGAATGGAGTCTTGTGCGATTTTGTTCAAGCTGTTCTCACTAATTACAGTAGGTAATAGAAGCCTCTTTCTGTTATCCAATTTAATGTGATGTACTACTCTCTTGCATAATAATTGTTGCTTTACTGCTGTTTGCTGTTCTGAAAAGAAGTTTTATGTGGTTTCAATGTGATTTCGATTACAACACTCCTGAGGAAGGCCCCCCGAGGTGGTTGAAACGTAGGATATTACAACTTGCTCGTAACGTTGTGTTATTCCCAATTTGTTTATCAATAACATGTTAAACACGACGCCCAAACTGTTCAACTTCATTCGTACTAAATTTGCTGAGGATATCTTACAAGTTTCATGTTGCTTAGCCTGCAAAACTTTCCATTTTAGCATTTAGAACATTTTCTGATTGACCAATGATCTACAATCTTCTCCAAATATCTCTCTGGTTACCTGTGGCGCTATTTGGAGACTGCTTCACGAGTTTTGTGATCAACCGATGCTGATGAGAAACTCGCAAAGTTTACCCATGATTGGCCTTTAGTTCTCACCAGCAACAGTATTGGACAACATGGCACTAACACTGACGTTGATGTCTTAGCTTCTGTTACGAAACTCATGAATGCTATTGTTCAGAATACACTGGTTTCAGCAACGTTACCGGTGTTGTTCCCCCCAAATAAACGGAGCACATCGTACGAGTCATTTACCGCGAGCCTTGTGAGATTATATTAACACGTTTACACGTTGTCCTCGTTGTTCACAATGCTGAACTTTACATTTGCACAGACACACTTCACTGTTTTATTATGCCGAGTATAGGCAGGTGGATTTCTTTTTACTAAGTTGTTCGCCTTGTAGAAACCACTTTGGTATTGTACCATATGATTGGTATTAGAACACACGCCGTTTTATCGAAAACATTAGGTTTTTCGCTTCCAACCCATCGTGAGCTTGCCCATTACTCATGTCAGGTTTTACAGTCAACCCACCCGTCTTTCTTCATCCCGATCCAGTTCCAATATCTTTATGGGATACTGCGCAGATGAAAACTACTCCATGATCGACTTACCTAGAAAGTGAGACGGCAAGTGTAACCGAGTGCAATAGTTTATGACGTAATGCACATCTGTCCGTCTTGTTCTACTATTTATGCAGGGATAGACTTGTCGTCCATTTGCCATCCCGGGTCGTCTTAGACGGCCTCGGCTGGCTGCCTGCACCGGTTGACCATAGTCACCATGTTGAACGCGTGAGGATATACTAAATTGTTAGTGCCTGCCAGTCGGTTTGATGACCATTCACAAGGAATACAAAATCGGGCAAATTCATTTGAGGGGAGAACTTTTTTAGGGAAAATTTATCCCGGGGCCTGAACAATTTGTCCTGGAAGAGTTCGTTCCCAGCACAATCCATATGATGAATTGTGGTAGCCTCGAAAATAACGAAAATGAACATACGTACCACGAATTACCAATGCGAGTGACTGTAACGAAGAGATGTTATATAAACCAGGGTATTTATTGTTTGATTTGCAAGATATTTTGCCTTTCATGCGCTTCATATTTTGAGCCGGAATACCAGCACTCAACGCAACAAGACTTTCATCTAGACGTCCTGGGCAGTTTTACTCAGTCCTCTCAACTTGATCTCCTTTGTTACAGATTTTATCGACGTGCATCATAAGGACTGGTCCGAATTTCTTGAATTGTGGCGAGTTCCGCCTCCTATGCTGTCCATCATCGACCACTGGGGGAGTTATTCATCTGCCAGCTCGGTATTGCTTCATTCTACTGAATGACATCCATAAAATGTTCATTCATCATTCGGTAACTTTTGGTGACATGGCCTTGCTGATATTTCTTGTACAGCACACGATGTTGAACACTATTCGGTGACGTTCGCTCCGGATTCCTCGCAAAAATGCTTCGTCAGTTGATTTTAACACAACGTGCCTCTGCACATACACACTATCTACGTCGTAAACGGGGAAGAGCTCTCTGTGGTCTAGTTTTTACGTTCGTGAGGTCAATACAAATGTCGCCACCTGTCAGCGTTGTAACCTTAAGAATACCGCATCAATGTCTTTGTTTGTCTTCATAGACACCAACGAGCACAACTTATCTAAGGAGCTACTGTTTCCGAACAAATCAAAAGAAGTGAATCATTTACGATCCATCGGACTTCCGTTGTACTGATAACGAAGTCTTCGTTATACTGGACGTGAAAAACGGTTTCTCGATCTACATTAAGTTTAGCATCTTATATGCATTTGCGCGGTCTCAGCCTTTGGAAGAGACCTATTTGGTTTTCTGCTGGACTCGAAACAAGAACACGAGTAGCATGCCATGAATCAATAAGTTTCCAACCAGCGAAAGTGAACAGATTAAAATGTCTTTTTTCTCAAAATACACCATCATTCTGAAACTGGCCGTATATCGTCCGTGAGTAAATTGGAAACAACGGCATTCTTTCCGAGATGCCTCAATAATAAAAATGTCGTTACCGGGTTTAATGATTCTCTCACTACAATGCTTCTCAAACTGTTTTTTCGGTAGTGGGGATTACCGTATTTGCTTGCACGCGATTGAACAAACGCGTATTCAATGTTATTCAACAGCTGGGAATAGAGCACCGTTGTGCCCGTTTGGTTGGCAATCACTGAGCTATTCTTGCTACCCTCGTAATCATTATATCACCTTCGTGGAAACCAATTACGGTATTCCTCTCGCCCCATCAGCTCTAAGGAGTGGATCGGCATTCAGTACATCTTTCAAAAAATAACTTATTAACTGTGCTTTTCAGCACAAATCATTAGAAGGAGATTAATTTTGTTAGTCAGAACTATCTTACACAGCATTCCGTGGGCAATTTATAATGTAAATGAAATGGCAACTAGAAGCGTTGACACCTCTTAATGGTTTTCAATCCTAAACGGGATTTATACATACGGCAGCCACAAAGATTTGTTCACTTCGTGCCCTATAGAAACAACCTGAAAAGCATCCTCCAACTCACTAATGTTCGAATGTCACAAGCTAAATGTATACCTGTTTTTCTAAAACGAAGTCAATCGTTTTATATGGGCATCTTACTGGTTGTCAATTGTATGTGCAGGAATAACCCATTGTCTACATCTTCCACTAAATTTCCAATGTTTCTCCTACCTCATCAACCGCCCTATAGTATTCATCCAGATTGTATAGTTGACTATACCATTTTCCATATCTGTTTCCATTTTAGGCACAAGATTTTCCATTACGTGCTAAAGCAAATCACTTTGGTGCATTAGAATTTCCACCTTAGATTCTTGGACGTGTCGGCAAGAACGCGATTGGCCCAACTAACCGTAAGGGACGACCAATCTTAATTAGAGTGCCTCGCATTGGCTACTTTGGTAGAGGAAGTGGTTTGGGTTAATCGAGGGGTGTCAACGGATTTGCTTAATGAGAACGGGGTTAGCGGCCAAAGTGGAGCACAGATCACCTGACCCTGTTCCTACTAATTCATCAAACCGCTGACCGTATTGGTTCCTTTGACAGGTAAAGGGTTGCGAGTGGTTAGGGGTGTCTGTGAATCTCACGTCCAATAGGCGT
>QNGE01000854.1:70620-205301 GCA_008508345.1 Paragonimus westermani
TAACCCAAACCACTTCCTCTACCAAAGTAGCCAATGCGAAGCACTCTAATTAAGATTGGTCGTCCCTTACGGTTAGTTGGGCCAATCGCGTTCTTGCCGTCACGTCCAAGAATCTAAGGTGGAAATTCTAATGCACCAAAGTGATTTGCTTTAGCACGTAATGGAAAATCTTGTGCCTAAAATGGAAACAGATATGGAAAATGGTATAGAAACGACAGTTTTGACACAGGGGAAAGTTCATATGGGGTGCAGTTAGTTGCGGTTTAATCGTCTGAATAAAGTGCTTCCCACTTGGTTTGATCGGGTTTGACTGAGGCTCGCTGGTGTTGGCAAAACGTAGTCCTCTGCCCACTTAACTTCTTACTGAAAACATTGCTTGAAGTTGGAAGTATACACTTAGTCGGTTACAGAGATAACAGGCATGACTACACTATACAAGATAAGAGTTACGTTATTGTCCCCGGCCAAAGTAGCTACTTGCGCGCCACATCCCAATCCCCGGTTGGCGCATTCGTCAATGCAAGGAGTTCTTCAGAAAGATCAGTTAACGTACACAGTTCACACTTGTAAAACAATCCATCTGGTAGGATATGTGAAACTGTGATCTGTTTAATCTTCAACTGCAGGCAGCCAAAAATGGAGAGAACCGTTTAAATGTTTCAAACCTCGAAAACACACAAGTTGTTATGTGAACCGAAGAACACCCATGTAAGCCATCTCCACCTAAAACCTAGCAATTACTCGGCAGTGGTCATTAGATGGATCCTGGAACTCATTTTATACAGGGTCGATAAGCATTATTCTTCATGGAAATCCCGAAGTTTTCCAACATTCTTTCAGGAACCACTCAGCCTCACTTTAGGTCAATGCAGTCTGTGAAGCAATATAGGTTTCTCCACCAGAGTAGACAGAAGACACAGATCATGGCATAGAGTCGGTTGATTTATCATCAATCTTGAGCTTATACGCGTCGATAAAACTGCGTTTTGAATTTCTCTTGTTATTAGCTAAGTTTAAAGGATAAGTATCCTAATTTTGGTCTCAATGCAATTTACCTTATCACTAACTCCCAATCTGTAGTTAAACGCTATTCAGTTGCACGTGCTTCTTCCAGACGTACGTGCTGTTAGATAGTTTGTCTTTACAAACATTTTTGACACTGAGCATCTTGGTAGCTCATGAGAATAGTGTTACTCCATTGTATTGAACCGACCGAACAGAGTGTTAGATGTTTGTAAATGAATAAATAGTATGTTGTAATTGGAGCGGTCTATACGATAAGGTGGCTCAGAATATTAGTCAGTTTTTCGCTACATTGTTAAGAGTCTGACTGTGATTAGTCACAGTCTCCGTCACAGAGGTTTTAAACAAGCGTCAGGGACCAAGGTGCCCATGAAATATTCCACGTCATAAAAATTCAGATTGAACTGGGTGACGAGATGTCGCGAGAGAAGTGTTCAGGGGCTTTGGCAAACGAACTGTGGTTCACAACCTGGCATCGATGAGGGTGACCTTAAGTCCAGAGACCACGGAGGCACCCGTTAGTCAAGGAGCTCACCGTACTTGATTTACAAAGAGGCGGAAGTTTCACAGTGTACACATTACATTGAAAAACCGGGCGGTGGGATCACACTGACTCACTGCTATATAATTCTCCCTTTGAGATTGGAGTACACAGTATCACCAAATCATCACACGTTCACAAATGCTAGTCCACTGAGTCAGCTGTGCTATCCAAATCCGGTAGTAAGTTAGAAGCCAGATGTGTCCATTTTAACAAATCGCAACACAATGTGGAGTTTGTCAGCAAAACCATGAAGGAGAACTAATTCTCCTGTTTGGAAGTAGCGCTCACCAGATTTAAGAAAGATCTTTTGCTAAAGACATCGACCAGACAAGATTGATCATTCAATGTATTTCAAAAGCTTTGTGTCTGTGACAAAGAACGCGAGTTCGTGGAGGCTGCTGGTTGTAGTTTTTGTAAAATTCTCTTGAGTTCAATGATTAGTTTCTCACTAAAAGTTATTTCTTCACAAATTATTAACCCCTTTATTTCTGACCAGCAGTCACTAAGATATTTTGAAGCTGACGTTTATACATCTACTTCCTCGTGACTTCTGACAAACCAAACTGGGGCTGTTCACAGTGTGCTTTTTCAATTGGAGATGTCTGTGAAAGACTAGCGGCGATTAACAGAAATATGTTGTTGACAGTGATGCATCTTGTCGACGAGTCTCCCAGAAGATCAAAATCTGTCCATCACTGAGCAAACGGCTCGCCTCTCACAGCCCCCGCTGGTATGGACATAACTTATCAACTCCATCTTGCTTAGTAGCACCTCGTCCTCTGGTTATATGTAACATATCAGGCTGATAGCCACCGTCTGTCGGGTAGTGTATAACCGCCGTTTGAGAGCTAATAACCAATGTTTTTTAAACTAATTTCCTCATTTTCACTACATTTCATACGGAGAACACTGCAACGGTGAAACGAAAATTGAAATTTCGTATTTGGGTCCAGTTATCCATCCAACCCACTACGTCATACGGAATCCACCAGATGCTTCAGTGGATCAGCAGCCCAAGCAGTTCACAGTGGAATCGACCAACTTCACTGTCGAAACATAGAACTGTACAAATTGTAGGAAGTGTTGCAGATTTCTTATTTTAGATGAAACTCACTCGCAAAAAATCCTGACTTCGGTCGGATTTGAAAGAGCACAAAAGTAGGCATGTTACTAAGCCAGGCTTATTGTGCTACATAGAATGGTATGTAAGGTTTTCCTATAGCTTCATTTTGTGAGTTATGTGTGCACGTTTAAAAACTAACGGATGACGTAAGGCCAACTTTGTGATCTGAAGTCTGTACCAACTGCAATGGGAGATATGTGTTCACCTACGGCAAATGCAAATCTCCCACGGATACATTAAGGCATTCCTCAGTCATATGCACTCTGTTGCCCTGGTTTGCGTGAACCCTTCTGATTTCCAAGTGTGAACATTATTTTAGCTGAGAAAATTTGATCAACATGATGACAGCCAAAGCTCGTGATTTTGGTTGCTGATCGACGATTTAAACATTGTGGGGAAAATAGATATTTTCCATTCACAAGTGTGTCGTTTGTCGATAGGCAGCTTTAGCCCGCCATTGAATGTGGAGACACGAACCTTCCTTGTCGTGTCTTCATCCGCGTGGATTTGTGCCATTCTTTACAGTACGAGTGTTTTTGTTAACGTTTCTGCCACGCCAGTTGACAATCTAGTGTAGTGTGACAGCTGTATCCGTACTGAGATTTGTTCGGATCGGTTCGGTCGATTGTTTTGAATATTCACTCTGTCCTACCCTTCTGTCACAGTTTGTTAGAAGACTATAAAAACACCTGGTGTACACGTCAAGCCTGCATTATTTACTGACCATATAACAAAGACAGTAAAAATATCAATCCTTGTCTATTCCTACTTATTTACCAAGAGCGATGTTGATCAACACTCACCGTCCGGCTTTGTGTGTGCATAAACTGTTGACTCACGCAGTTTGTCTGCCCTGGAACTGACGACAGTCTTTGTTTCATGTAAATCCAATCGTGGCCAAGTGAAGCATTATGTTTGAATGTTGGTCATTTGTGTATGTGCGTGCGGTCTATCCAACGTCCTCTCGGAAAATTAGGCTCAAAGGATTATGCAGTAATAAAGAATATCGAATAAAAATAACCTATTACAGTGTGTAATAGACAGTCTTATCAATGACAATAGCGACGGAAAATTCCTTTTCTTTCTCACATGGAAACAAAGATTGGTGTAACTGCGTGACTTGTGTTCCCAGTCGTCGATTTCCTGATGAGCAGAGCATCATTCCATTATCTTCAAGCAACATAACCAAACATCCTCTTTCAAGAATAAGGGAACCATTTGCTATACTAAACAGTTTTCCTTTCTCTAAAGAAACCGGAGCTGAAACGCTTGCGAAAATGATGTTAAGATAATTATCATCAGACTGTCAAATAAATGATGCTCATCGACCGGTTCACCACACTTATCAATCACTACCCACAAATTAATAGTTCCGAAGCGTATTCATAAAGTTTTGTTTGTCTGCATCGTAAAATCGGTGGGACAAAATTCTAGCGCTATGTGCACTGATATTTGCTTATTCGTTATGTCTACCCTCCAAGTGCTGGATATCTGTGTGAACGGTTTTGTTAGAAACAACTCGGCCGTATTTAAGGCAGTCAACTACAGGTCATCCTCCACCTCAATATTTCCCATGCGGTTGCCGCTTCACAAGTAAATATCAGGCAAAACGTACTAGGGTAAGGTCTTAAGATTACTAGGGATAGTATAGTTACTGAAAGAGAGTCCTAGATAACGGATTGCATCGTTCACTGGCTATGAGCCAAGTTTCTCTGGTATTTGTCCACGATTGATTCGCGCAACGTGTCCAACAGTGTCGCGTTGCAGACGGCAATGTCTATCATTCGATATGGCTTATCAAGTCCCGAGTGATCGCAGAAAATGGCACGCAAGATTCTCCAAACAGAAGGCTGAGTATAACATTTTTATCTATATCGGACTTTTGACTTACCCCCATTGCGTGAGTTCCGGGATTCAAATCCGCTTTACGATTTGGACAAATCCGTCAGGTACAGACGCAGAAAACAATAATTGCTTGTGGTTTCGATTTCAGCATTCTGAGTACCTATCAACAGCAGAATTGTAACATGTGTATTTTCGGGTACGGTCGTTTGCACTCCTGACGTAATGTATGTGGAAGACTTGCTATTTCACCTACATTTCAGCGTCAGGCAATAAGTGCCGAGTGTTCCGACCTAATGGGTGCTAGTATGGGACTTGGCTGACAAAAGTTGAAGGTCACTCACAACTGAGTGCAGCTTTTGCGTTTTCACAGAATTTCACGTGAGCCGACTTCGAACGGATGCACTTTACTTTAGTTTCAAGCTTGTCAGCCCTAGTCAGCAACGCATATCTTTGACACAGCCCCGCCTAGACCTCCGAATACCTTTCTATGAGTCAACCATGTTAACTACTGCACCACGGACTTCACACAAAGTGAGACTGAATTATCATATGCAAAATTTCGGCCAGATAGGATTATAAGTAATACTCTGATTGTCGGATATTCTCGACAGCAGACAGCAGTTGCCCAAGTTGTGGGTAATGTTCAACCTATTACAAAGTAATGTGCCTTCAGGTGCGGCGTCTGCCTGCCGCTAATTCGTGGTTCATCAAAGGTTAACTCTATTTAAGTTCACCTGTCTGGTCGGTCACTTCATACATAATCATCCCCATAATCACCACATCAGAAACAGTGATACGCCATACAGATTGACCTCAACGTTCAATGAAAATGGCGCGGTCAACCCACCATGCCCGCGTACTATAACGCATTCGTAACGCCCACGCGGCCTAAATTAGGCAAGGCCAAGTTGTGTGTGTCATTCGGTTCACTTGCGCACTGTCTAACATCGATGATGACAGAAGCGATCATTTTTGTTTGTATACGCCCCATAAAATGTGTGAAAGCCGAACACAAGATACCCGCGTGTGCGCGAATCACACTGTTGGCAAGGGATAACAGCTCCAAAAATCTCAGTGGAAATGATCAGCCGAAAATGGGTTCCCCAGACTGCTGTCCATTTGAATTCCGTCCATCCATTAGCACTACATAATGTGAAGCTTCATTTGTTTGACTAATCCATTAGAGTTCACATAACACCGTCTTGCGGCGAACCTAATCCACTTACGTGGTCCTGCATTACTAACTCAGACAGTGCACATGAAACTGATGGTTGAACATAGTTCACACCTCGTTTGACCTCGATTCCGTATTGGCGAATATGCCAATAAACTAATGAGCTCACCAGGACCAAAGGAATTAATTTTTGTCCACGTCACAAGGACATGATCTACTGTTCTGATGAGTGTTTTATGTCGATTATTTTCGTGAAGGACTGTTATGTTTTTCGGTGAACATGTCATCCATTAAAGTGCACCATTCCTAATATCACGTGATACATGTGCGGTTTGGCGGACTTTTTCACCTGGAAGAATTTGAGCCTTGATCGACTCGAATCATCGACAGGAGAAGAGTGATAGAGACTAATGCCATCAGACTCTACAGCACATATGTTTGTGCGCTAGTACAGTCCGAACGAACAATGTCTCAATTGACCACTTGTCACAAAGTCAAATAAAGCCGTATCAAGCCTAAACCTTTTGACACCGATAAGCACCTGTCCTATGAGGTACACGTTCATGTGCATACCACTCCACCCACCCACATGGAGAATATAATGATGACCCCCCCCCCTAAAAAAAACCGGGGTATTTAATGATCCATCGAGCTTCCTGCATACAATCAGAAAATAATTTTATAATGTTAAAAGCGAAAAGCGGCACTTTTGTGTAATGAGCTTTCGATTAAGCTGGCTCATTGTGGCTGATTCAGACAGTGTAGTGTTCATGACAATGACACAAATTCGGCCTGATCTGTTGGCACGTTTGCCTGTGTCAGTGAATCAAAGTTAACTGATGAGTCAAGGTGTGACACTGAGTTTTTTCCTGCATTAATGCTGGGAATGAGATGGAAGTGAACAGCCTGAACGGTTTAGCAGAACAGAACTTGCTTTCCGCAGATGCTGTGAGATGAGTTTCCAACAGATTGGCGATGTCATTATGGCCGAGATGTCATTGAAGGATTACAGTGATGGCTGAAACCGTTCAGGTAGTCATGAAAACTGTTTTTGCCTTAATAACTCGTTCAAAAAATGACAACGAATAACCATTTCTTGTAAAAATTCCCAACGTAGTCATGAAAAATAATGTGTAGCGAACAAGCTCGTTTTCATTGGTTCATCATCAGGCTAAATACATCACATTTATAACATATCTGCACCAAATTTACTAGGAATGAAGTTGATTAGTTTGACCGTCGTGTTTAACATGTTATTGATAAACAGATTGGGAATAACCCAACGTTACGAGCAAGTTGTAAGACCCTATGTTTCAACCACCTCGGGTAGCCTTCCTCAGGAGTGTTGTAATCGAAATCACATTCAGATGTGTTATTCTCAATCTGTTTATCAATAACATCACCTTTATATCACACGTTTCACGGGAGAATCGTTAGTGGAGTAAACGGGGGGACGTGTGGTTAATGTCACACTGCAATCAAGCACCCACTTGAACAATGGGTCTTGACAGGCTAACAGGGTGGAGGATTGGCCAGGGCAGATCCAACCTCTGAACAAAACGTTTCTGGGCGCACACGGGTGGGTTATACATACGGATCCCAATAGCCTCTGCTGTAGATAGAATCCTACTCCTCACCGCTCTCGACTGGATGGCCTTAACCCGATAGATTGGACGAAATTCGTCCATTACGTCGACAGTGTGATTTGAATCCACCAGGTGTGATAGTATGGCGCTGCAGACAGACTTTGTTATACCACTGTTGAGCCAAGCTGGATGATGTTCCCGGATCCGTTCCGATAAGCGCCGAGTCGTGCGGCCAACGTAACTTGTCCCACAGGAACAAGTAAATGAGTATACACCAAACGTGGCTACAGAACTAGGCACTTTATCTTTTAAGCGTGAGCACAAAACCGGATTGGACGTAAAGTGTTCTACAGGGTACAGCTGGTCTCTTTTATTCGGCCGGCGCATGGCCCTATCTATGAACCTTTCCGGGTATCCGTTCTGTATGAATATTGTGCATATGAATGCTAATTCTTCCGTAATTGTGCCGTCTGTGCAAATTCATAAAGCTCTTCCCGTCAAACAGTTGATCAGATTTCTTTTCGAGGCAAGTCATAGGAAACTATCAGAATGAATATACTGATCATTTCAAGTATCCTTTCTATGTATCGCTTTCAGAATGGAGTCATCAGCATGGTGACGCGAACTTACATCCAAAAAGTTTAACTGGCTATTCATTTCGGTCTCCAACGAAAATTGTAAATTTTGGTGCGCGGATTTGAATGTTGCCAAGATGTCAGTTGGGTCAACGTTATTATCGAGTACGCAAGGGATGTCGTCAACATACCTCTTATAAAATTTGTTGGACTCAACTGTTCGTTTTCTACTTTCGCCCTGAAAATGTCCATAAGCAGTGGTTCCAGTGGCGATCCCATTGCAACACCATCCTTTTGTCGGTAGATTCCTTCATTGAACTTAAACCGTACGTTGTAAATACATAGATAAAGTAATTGTTTGAGTTCGACCGACGGTATCTGAATATTTATGTCGCTGTTCACAATACACTCACACGGGTAATCTATGGTCTCCTTTAATGGGACGCTGGTAAACAAGGATGTGACGTCTAGAGAAAACATTGATTGCCCTGTTAGATTGGCATCCTTAACCGCATCCCCGAGGTCATATGAGTCTCATAAGCTGTGTGTTGAATAATCATTTCCCATTAACAACACGTTAGCCTAGCATAATAAAATCAATACTGAAAAGCCAACAATTATGGCAGTTCAGGCACTGACCCTCCACAAACGTGTCCGGTAGACAAATCGTGGCAGAGAGCCAGTACCAAAACATTCTAAGAGAATAGCCAGTACCAGCAGTGTATCAGAGTGCTGATGCTCGGTGGTAAAGCTCGTGTTTGAGTTGAACCGGTTTTTTGGGTCAAGTATGCCTCTTATTATGATTTGATATTAATCAATAACAATTTGCGGCTGACAGAACAACAAAAGATGTGTGTAAACACCACTTTTTGTCGTCTGTAGTCGCTAGTGTGTGTGAAAACGTCTGGTTCATGTTATCCTCATCTGTTGTAACTAAGCCACCCAAACACCGATGAAATATCTAGATGAGTTCCATCGGTCACGTGGTTTGTATGACAAAATTGAAGGAGGAGTATCTTTTCTCTTCCTTTATTTACACCCCTCTAAAGTCGGAAAGAATGTAAATTTAGACGACTGCAGTGTTCATCCGTCGTGGTATTTCAAAGCCAGCCGGCAACATTTGTGCTGATCGCGTACGAAATGCGGCTGCTCACTGACGTATATTTTGAAAAATGATAACTACACAATTAAACGGTAGTATGATAGAAGATGAAAGTTTGCTGCATTTGAGCCAGGTGCACTAGCTAGTATAAAGCTTCAGTCGTTGAGACCACCAGTGGTGGGATTAGACAAATAGGTAACCCTATAATCAGGTGATCGGCAAGTGTGCACAGTTCAACTGACTGATTGTGAACGGTCTTTAGGCACTATCTACGAAGTTACGGTTCTCTGTCATCTCTAAACCATCTATGGGTAGTATGTTGTAATCAACTGTACATCCACACCGACTACTGCTGATATGCAGTAGTATTTTTAATGGTTTCCCTGTTGTTTATTTCCATCAGTGAGGTAAATGGAGGTGTAAGCCAGGCACAATAGTGCTTACACATTGACTTGTAATCATTGCACAGAAACACCATGCCGAACCACTTGAAAAGTCTACCTAGGCACGTGGTTAGATTGTCCTAAGTACAACACTCCTTAATTATCTCAAAAAATTCGGAACATTTTAATCGAAAAACGATGTCTCTATCAAGGTCAATCACAGTTACAATTTACGAAAGAAAAGATGCGTTATGTAGGTTTTCCTTTCTGATAAAAGCGAGTAGTCTATCAATCACTTGTTTTGTGCACTGTCCCGGTGAAACTCATCCCTATGAAACCGCATTGCAAATGCTGTCTTCCACTTTGAATCACCAAACAAAATTTAACCACTTTGAGCGTAAACTGATGCTTATAGTTCAGTGAGTTCACTGATGCAATTAGATAGATTTGACGTTCTCTCAAACAGTTTGATTGATCGAGTGATGAAGCGGATTGAGTTTACTTTTCGAAAAAATCTACACAGTAAAAATGATTTCATTGTATCATTGCAATTTATACGTATCTCATTTTTAAACAGTTAGCTAGAGTAGAACTCGTTGCGTTGTGCACACAACTCGTACGAGACGTTGACTAAGGAATTACGTAAACAATGGCCATAACATATTCATTGAAGTCAAATTAATACTCGATCAGAAACCCTACCCCGGAGAGAAGACACCTACCCACTATGCTCGACGGAACGGTTCGTCTTCATATCCTGACCGCTTCATTGCTTCACCACTATACCGTCTTTTCCAATTTGTTAGTGGTCCCATTATGTTACTCATGGTGAGGTGAACGGCCAGGTGGCATGCGGAGGGCATGACACAACCATCACAGGCTATGCAACGTGAACAGGTGACCAACTGGTCGCAAGTCAGACACCACGGAATACGGACTGGTGAAATGAAACATTGTTCACACCACCACCTCAATTAGAGGACGCAATATTGACCAAGCATTGCAATTCTGTTTGCATCTTCGTCGTGAACATGTCATCTTCCCGAACTGTGGAACAAAGCAGATCGCCCACATTCATTGTGTACCTTGACTTTCAGGAACATATGTGATGAGTGCCGGGCAGTTTACAGTAATCTATCATCAGCATTTGGGGAATTAATAGGAAGGAAACTTAAATAGACACCTTTCATGAGTGCATGATTCAACTCTTGTAAGTAGGATTTCATTTTTCTTGAAAACCCCTTCAGTAGCACTTGGGAAGCACAATAATCAATCAAGTCCATATTCTGTACACGGTTATTCCCAGTACACACCACAGCTGCTTATAGCTTGCTGGGTTTAGATCCACATCACAAACGCCGAGGACAAGGACCGAAACCAATAAACAAATACCTGACTCCTAGGCCACCCGAGAACGACATCCACTAGGACACAGGGTTGCGTTTAGTAGGGATGAATGAGAGCATGCTGTTGCACGCCGAAATTGATCCAGCCAAGTAACGCAATCTCATGTTCGATCATATTCGTAAGGAGAACAGTATATTTCTGACAGTTAGGATTTGGCTGGCCATCAAATTAATTGTTTTCGGTTTTCCCCGGGACAGTGTCATGCAGCAAAAACTAAGGAAGTGAGGAATTCAAATGGAAGTGGGTGAAGGCAGACAAAGAACAGCTAAACGGTACCTAATCTTATCTGGTTCATTACAATTTGATAATGAGAATCGACAATTCATGTAGGAACACTGGTCAACTAGTACAGTGGTATACTTCTGGTAGGTATGCAAGTTTACTACGAAATTCATAGGAAGAGTGTTTAACTCTGAAAATAGTTATTTTCAGTTGATTTTGTGTTGATCGATTCGGAAACAGTAGTAGAATTTGGACACAATGTTTCCAGCAAAACTGTTTGGAAAATTCAACAAGTACAAATGTGCAAGTTGGGAAAAATTTTCTATAAAAGAATTAAAAGTTCACTGTGTAAAACGATTTATTGCCTCGTAGCACGCGCTCTGTAGGTTGCGCATCAGAACTAGAGACAAGTATGAGTTAACTGTAAATGAATGATTCTGAGAGCCGGACCACCATAACTCCCCGTTTAATTTCTCACGTGTGTTTCGTGACCGTGTTTGAAAGCATCAGTTGACTGTAATGTGGACACTGGCCCTGATAAGAAGTTCCATATTTTGAACTCTGCGTCACCCACTATAGGATGTCTGTAAGTTTGGCAACAGTTATGAAGCTGCAGTGCAAACAAATTTTCAATGCGTGGTGGTCTTCTGGGTGAACGGGCCTTGCGTCATCTGGTTTCACTGATGGTTGATTCCGTCGGTTATAATTAACGTTAACAATACACAGAGGTTAAGTACATCTTAGGAACTCTGTATGAATGTGGTGAAGAACCAATTATTGTGAACAACTCAGTCAAACTTTGATTTAATATCCGATAGGAACCATGTGTTTCACGAATTACGAAGGATGAGCATGAATGTTACTCACAAACTGAGGTGACACCAGCAAATTGAACAGCTACGAAGTGTTTTGAGTGTAAGACGTTCTCTACCAGTTGCGGGTCAACTCAATTGTCGCGTTGTCATTTTTGACTATGGAGAAGCAGCCCTCAGGTACAGCGAAATAACCAGACACATTCGGTCTTGGACTGTGTTCACGGGCAGTGGCACCCCAGTTGAAGTGTTCACACAGAAGGCACATCAGTGCTTTTCATACTGGAGTAACAGTTCTTGAAATGGCTTTTGAGCTACACAATTGTGAAACCTCCTATACCGTACTCATTGAGCCTCAAGTGCAACATTGCAGATTCATCAGAGCTGACGTTAACGGACGAGTCTATGCACTAAAACCGGTTTGTCTTCATGGTACACCTTTTTTAATTGTTCCTGGAACTTGCTAAGGATGGTACTCCATGAACATCCCCTTAGGAACCAAAGTTAGATTTTAGATGACAGCGCAGATTTAGTCGCCTAAGTGCTTACTAGAAAGTCACACGAGAACTCAGTGAATCTACCGACGGTTGACAACAATGCGGCTGCTATGAAACTGCCTGGTTTTTGGCGGTCACGACGATGGTTGATTATCTGATTAGTTAACCCTCAAAAAGCGACTGGTTGGAGAACAATGCTCAAGACAGGTGCATTTCACAATACCATAAAACCGTCTAAAAGATGACATTATGACCTATGGATATATGACCATGAAATGTCATCAGCTGTTGGAAATTGTCGGTGGAGTAAGCGTTTTCCTCTTTGCAGCAGCTGTAGTAATGTCGTGTTTCCGAGCGCGTAATCAGTTAGTCTATTAGAAAGTGAAACGGATTATATGTTGTCAAGAATTTCGACAAAACCTTTATCAGTTATGATTACCGCACATGTATCTAACAAGTCAAAAATTTCAGGATTGTGTTTTCGTCTCCGTCTACAGTGCAGTAAAATAGTTTCCAATTGTTACCCAGTCTTCAATTCAGTTGCATCCGATAGTTTTATGCAAGATGTATGGTCTAGTAACGAAGTGTTAACCGACTGGAACAATGAATGGGTGAGTACAGGCAAACTAGTGGAATTGACTTAGATAGCAGTCATTGCTCGGTTCTGAGGACATATGTGGTATGCCTGCGTAATCGAAACTTTTTCTCTTTCAAAGGGCTAAGAAAAGAGCTTACCAATAAATTGGGTGGGGCAGATTCGGAGTGATAAATACCATGTTCGACGGAAAGTTGACGAAAGACCCCCTTGACGTTGTGTATATGTGAACTAAAGTATAAATTATTTTACGTATGGATTCACACTGAAATTTCGTCAGACTAGGCAACAACTATATAAATGTTGTGGGCGTGGCGTGCGGTCGTGTTTGCTAAATTGCACTGTGCTCCCCTGTCAGATAAATCACATTTTATCGACATCTGTACCTTTCCGTCGGGCACGGTGGGAAAATAATTTCCCTCGAGTGGGTTTGATTCTCCAGGTAGGCTTCGGAACGCGGCAATTATTCTATTGCTCATGTAGTGTCGACCTGATTCGTGCAAAAGGACTTCAAGAATAATAACTCGAATTTAATCTTGGTATACCAGTTCGTTGACCTCCTACTGACAGCTGAAAGTTCACTAATACTGGTTCGTTTAGAAAGTCCTACTGTACTCGCTAGACCCTTATCTATTCATGTGAGCCAGCAATATTGTCCAGAAACGCACACGTGAGGCGAATTTTGCCTTTCACGGCCTTGATAATAATTGGCACTGATGTGAAAGTCACTAAGTGGGATACTGGTTTCCCATTCGTGATATTGACCTTGAATCCCAGAGTGATGTTTGCTATATTCAAAGGAAACTCCGATTTGAATGTGTTAGTTATATGGTTATTGTGCCTTCCACTGCCTGTCCACCGTGTGTAACATCTGCTTGAGATGTAATGAAACTTTAGGCGAGACTTACATCACATATTTTTCTTAAGTGTTGCGGGTAGTTGCTACTTCGTCATATATGGAATGTGTGGACACATGTATGGACGTTATCTTTCCTTACAGGCTACGTTCGGTGTTAATTTGTAGGCCACTGTCAATTCTTCGGATCGCTTTGAGTAAACCAAAGCTTTGTTAATGCTAACAGAGTCAGCATGGATTACATTTGCAGACCGTTCAAATGATGAGTTTTCTTATACCGGTACAACATATCTATCGGTTAAGATAGTGACTGCATCTTAAATGTGCATGTTAGACCAAAATCGTTAACTCCCTCCTCCCACAGGCAACACATACAGCTTCGTCTGCCTATTCCGCTCATATATACTTTCGGATCCCTCCGGCAATTGCTGTGAACGTTCTCGAGGAACTGATATCTAGGTCATAGCATGCCTGCCTCAGCATCTTCAGCAAATTCGTATTATGACACACACTGAGAACCGAACGATCGTTCAGTTTGTTACTGTGTGTACGCGGTAGCAAGTGAGTCTGTCCGAATATATCGACTGCTTCAAGTAAGGCCAGGTCTCTGACGGATTATTTTGTCTTTCCGACACAGTGCTGTGTCTATAACGCTAACCATGCGACAGCACCATGTGTCACATATTCAAATTACACAGCATAGTTGCGCAGGTAAGGAATGGTTGACTGAATTTCTGTTAGACTTCCTGGCTTCCACGTTTGGTGGCCTCATCTATTCAGCAAACAAGAGTCGGTTGTTGCCACCCCCTGTTTTCGAACAGCTTCAAGTGAATTGAAGACTGTTAAACTTCGTTATTTTGTAAAAACTTCCCATCTCGATTGCCCCAACTGGCAGTCTCGATTTCAACTCTACTAGACGTGATTTCGCTTCGCTATTTCGTCTTCGTACATCAGTCTAAAAGTTCACTGATTGGAGGTGAATGATAGCAGATTGGGAGCATTAAGGAAATCGCGAGAGAGTGGGGTTAAGCATGTCATACTTTCACCAGGGAACATGGTGATTCAGTGGAAAACTGCCGTTTTTATTCCAGATCCATTTTTCAAACTCCTTGGCTTAGCTGGCGAACAGACATGTCCAGCAGTAATAGATTAACATCCAAGTTTATTCCAGACGGTTTTACGATGCCAAAGGGCGATTGTTCACGTAACGGATGAAGGAGAACATCGGAGCTCGTATATACATAAGAAAATATCTTCTCAGAATGTTAGCAGTCCATGTTCACTGAGCAAGAGGGTCATTGAATTACTGGTCGTCTAATGCTGTTTTTTAGGAGTACAGTGCAATCCGCAGTGTTGTTTAAAGACACTCTGATGCGTTACTTTCATGCCTTTTTCAGATAAATGATCACTCACTGACAATACTTGGGGACCAGAAGAGGACGATTTCGTCTGGTCATGGAGTCAATCCCAGGATAACAACAACAGTACGTGTGTAAGCTTTGTGGAATTTTCTTTGATCAATTGACGTATGGCAACTTTATTGAGTTGCTAATCATGTGTCAGCATGCCACACTGGTATCAGTAGCCTACCACGACCAGAAGCGTGGATGTGATCACACATAGGACAGTACACTGTATCTTTTCGGCAGAAATCTGAACAGCAAGTTAGTGCATTGTTTATGTGGTTTAGTTGCTGCAAGATTAAACAGACAAATCATTGCCTACTTTGCAGCAATGCTTGTGACGCAGTATGCCTATATCTCTAGTTTATCAATAAGAATAGAGTACTCATATTGTATAGTGTGTGTGTGTTTGACTAACTCACATCCCTTGCTCACTATACGCAAAATATGATAAGGGTTGGGGAACGAAAGAAAAACCGGTAGAGGCAGACAAGATAATCAAAAACTATATAATGTCCATTGTGACAGTGTGCCAATTGTGAAAATTTCCATTTTCGACTAGATTGGAAACACCGACTGGTACTATTTGATCCTATGAGGTATATGAACTGCCAACTGAAACACTAAGCAAACTCAGAGGCCCGGAAACCTCTCGTAAGAACCCCAATACCCGGCCACCTGTGTCTTCAGATTGTGTGTACGGGAACAACCAGGGAATAGATGTGTATAGCATCGGACGTATGAGCACATCCCGTAGCGGTTGGCACAAACAATGAAGCAGTGTAATCTAAGTATGGTGCCGAATCAAATAAGTTGAATTAATAAACTTCTAAACATCTTCGGATGACGAGTCGATTCCCTCGAATTTTTCATCCTGACAAACGCCAGGTTATTACTGTCCGCTAGACGTTCAAGAATACTCATTTCTTTGTGATGTTGAAACAACCCAATACGTTGACATAATAATCTTCTTTTAACATGGGTCAAACCTGCGTTTTATTCCGTCATCACGCTCAAGCAAAATCCATATTCTGCGTTGTGCGTGAACGGCTGATGAACGTGGATGTAAGTTTTATCCAAAAAAAGCCTGCTGTTAATATGAGTAGTTTTCAATTCACCAAGTGAAATTTGTACATTTTGTGGTATCTCAAATTCTTATAGGTGGAATGGATCAAAATCAGTTGTGAAATATCCGCATCAGTTTTAGTACGAATGAATTCGAACAGTTTGGGTGTGGTGTTTAACATGTTACTGATAAACAGATAGAGAATAGTGCAGTGTTAGGAGCAAGCTGTAATACAAAATCGCTCTTATATATCCCAATACTCGATAACTGACAACCAACTGCCGTCTGCTGCACTGAATCGTAATGTTGAGCAAATGGCCAATTCAACACAACGTGGAAACTCGCAGTGGGTCTGTTAACTGGCCGGAGGCTCTGGTATACGGTTTCTCATTGAATAGGTCGAAACGTCGCCTCATTTTTCATGTCATAAATAAATTAACCTTCAAGCGTCAATGTTAGCCTCTCGAAGTCTGACTACTGTATCCTGATTTTTGATATTTCAACCTAAAATTAGATTCTGTCAGAAGGTTTGTTGATTGATCAACTGACGTAACTTGATATCTCTTTTCGCATTGTTATCCTGCACCGATGACCGTAAACTGACAAGCAAATCAGTTAGATGAAAAGACAGTAGATATCAACGACGTCATCGATCACGTGATTTGTGGATTCGTTCGAATAAAAATCAGAATATTCACTCGGTGCACTAGATGTCCGTGAATGGTTAATCTGATCTAACTAATGTAGCCACGGGGTAGAACCATCTTCGACATTACAAACTGAATTGACTAGTTGAGACTCGATGTCTTCAGTCGAATTCAAAGTCTGGCAAATGGTTTCGTAACTAACACCATGGCGACTGTGATTGGACGCCCGTATGTTTAAACCCTGTGTGACATGTGTTTCTTTGTTTGCTTCTTGATGCTCAATAATCTGATTCGTTTCAACGTTAGAAATGACGTGTATGATCCACGGGAGCTAATTCGCTTAGTGTCTTGTACATCTTATCTTGTAATTGCCTGTTACGTGAAATCAAAACACTCGTGGTTCATGTTTTAAAACGCTCCGGACAAACATTGGTTCTAAAGTCAGCCGTGGAATCAAGCCGTACAATCTGATGCATAATTGAGGTGGGGATGGTCCATAGGTGAATTTGAAGTAGTTCCGTAAATATCTTATTGTGAATAGTGCTAAAATGTTTATGTAAGGTCTATGCTAGGGCAGCGTTTCGTTCGTTTTTGTCGGTTACACGAACGAGATGTCGGCGGACTAGATACGAGAAGGGTTACGTATAGGCAGAATAGTAAGGTCAGTTAGGTCAGCAGTCACTGTTCAGTTCTGCCGATGTTTCCTCCATGTAAACTTCCGAATCTATGAACCGGAAACAAATGACTTTCACTCACTGAACAGTTCTGTTGGAAGTTATGCGGTGCTACCATAGATAGTCCGTTTGGGCCTGTATTTGTCGATACATTTGTGGAACATTCAGTGAAGAGACTTATGTGATGGACAACACAAAATATCGTGAGCTTAACATGTACAGAAAATACTCGGGTGATCTGTTCGTAGTTTGCGGAACAGACAGTATGTTCATATCTACATGAACGCATCACAACTTGCACCCCACTATTGCGTTCACTATAAAAGAGGAAAACCGGTTACCATTTTCGGACATCCGGCCTAACAGAAGCGAAGACCGTTTACGTTGCAAAGTCATCTATGGCGAAAAGACGTCGACTAATCCATTATCATACTTTACCCGTTTTGTGTCAGCCATGTGGAGTGCATGTCACAGCATCCGCAATATTTTTCGGATGAATGTATATTCGAAGAGTTCAGATGCACCAAGTAAATTCTCATTCAGCACTGTTACCTCATATGTTCGATCACAACTAATTCAAAACCAATTAATGACAAACCAGCCTTCACGGCAATACCTCTCAAACATGATGGTGTGACACTCCTGGTAAGACAAAGACCGAGCCGCAGTGACACATCAGCTAGGCTCCTGGTATTGTATTCAACAGTGCGCGTACCTTCATCTGTCAGAAGTGATTCTTTGTCAGCAATTCGCAAGTCAATCCTCATTTGTGGATCTACTTGTACATGTAAACTTTGCAATGAGATGAACACACACTAGAATTTTGAAGGACATGAATCATGACCACCAAAACCGAAACGGCTAACAATACCGTGACGAAACACTCACCGGAACCTGCAACACCAAATCCCTCGCCGGATTTCCGTGTTGCTTTTTCAGACTTCCAAACAGCGCGTGAATTGTTATCCCTCTACATTAAAAAACCCGTTTCCCCTTCCTAAAGCTTGTGGTAGAGAAATTGTTACTACCTTGATAAAACTTTGTGTGTAGTCTGATCAGTTGCTGTGATCTAATTTGAAGTTGTGATCTGATCTTTGTACACTTCCTCTGGTTATCTAATATCGGTTAACAGCTTTTGTGACTGTTGCCCTTAATTTGCTCCTGTGAATCTAAAATGAAGTGACTGACTTTATTCTGTACAATCCCGCTGTAGGCCGAGTAGCAAAACGCATGACATTTGAATCATCCACTCATCTGTCTATCACCAATCGGCACTCGCTCAATTTACGTTACTGTTACGCTTGTTTCAGTGTACAACAGGAAGAGAAGAAATCCGAACAATCATAGGCTTTACAGGGACCTCTGGGAACCTGACAGTGATTGCCAGCTAGACCAACTGAACTATTTTGTGTGTGTGCAACCAATTCGTTATCCAATCGGTTATCATTTTGTGTATGTAACTGACGCGAACGAACAAAATGTTGCTCGAGCATTCATGTGATATTAACAGATTACCAAAGTTGTAAACTGCTCTACGTAGCTAGAATGTCCACACCAAAGCATGTCTGAAAAAAATGACAACCAATTAGTTAGCGAGTTGTCATTCTGCTGCTAAATGACAACGAAGTTCATCAAGCGACAGAATTGAGCTGAGACGAAAAAGATGATACTTACTGATTCATCTGATTTCAGTCAAATTGTGTAAAGGACCGCTTTGCCATATTGGTAGCACAATCTTGACCAGCTATTTTATTGAAAGCCACCGCACTAAATGCCGACGGAAATTAATCAAAAGATTAAATAGCAAACAACACTGAACTTAAACAGCATATTCCTCAGTTAAATCTCCCATACCTTTCAGATACATGGGAGTGTGCGGGACAACATGTGTGATATTAAGGATGCAACTTCCGTCCATAGAGTGCTGTTCTCTAATGTCTGCTTAAAGTATCCGCCAATCAGTGAAGCCATTTGTAGTTCGGTTGCACGAACCATATACCAATGTCAAAATTGGTGACTTTCCAGTCAATTTTGCATAACCAATGTCGATTTTTACGGCATCTTTTGATATAATCATGAGTGCGATCAGCCTTCATGCAGCTGCATCAACTTACCGGGTTCGCAGTTAAAAACCGCTCCGTTTACTGGGAAACCAGTCAGCCTGAATCAGAAAGACATGTTCAGCAGTCTACCAGTTTTTATGCGGTTTTACCCCATCTGTCCGATTCAACGATTTGGATACCAGCTAAACTTCTGGTGGCTGCAAACACGGTAGCCTTTTTCAGTTTCGTCTGTTAGTTTTTCTCTCACTATCTGTCTTGTTCGTTATCCGCAGATGAACCTAACCAGCAAGAGCCAGATTTCTCACGCTTTGGCTTCAGCCTCACCGAAAGCACCGATTACTAAACAGAACATTAAAAAAAACTTTCAAACTCATTCGGAACGACGGCAACAGATGGGGATTTCTTATAACACAATATTCACACGAAAACTCCTATAGACGTGATTCCTTCGTAGCGGAAATTAGATTTACCGTCTGCGCAAACCGTTGGAGTAGATCTGCGGAACATGGTAAATTTCTTGGGCTTAACGAGACACTGAAACTCAGGCAAGTTGAGTCTCTTCGTCTCTGAATGAGTGAAACGGAAAACCAAGTCATTTGTTAACTGCGGTGGAACCTGTTGCACAGTCAGTTTGGATCATAAAATCGCATCACTTAAAATTATTAATTCCAGAAATTTAATGTTTTCAATCGATTTTCTTCTCGGATATACTGACATAGAGCTTAGATGGCTAATGTTTTCAAAATGTACAGTTGTCGTATGGAGGTAAGTTGTGAACGATTAACCAGTTTGCTAAATCTGTTCCGTTCATGAATGCGTGTGTTCCTGATGGGGCTGGATCATCGGTTCACAGGAGTTTAGTTCATTCTCTGTAGTAGAAGAGTTAACAGTGGTATCCAAAAATGAAAATCAGATACACGCACGGCAAATAGTCGTCGAAGCTTAGTCTTTTTAAGGTTCATTTGCTCACGATGTGAGCCACGGTTCACTTCTCACAGACGAGCAAACAGCATAGAAATAAGAATCGTAAGTAAATTATCAGACAAGTGGATAGCGCGAAATCAGCAAGAACTGAAGTAAAATAGAACGGAAACCTGGAATAAACCAACAAGATATAGAAGAGAGTGGCCTTCGAAAGAATGAAAAACCGATAAATTGACGTTGTAACTCCGGTTAAAGCATTTTCGTCGATGTTCTCTAAAATGTTCGGAAGACATCGACACCAATGTTATCCTCATACCTCGTTCTGCAAATGCCATGTAGTTTACGCTCCAGTGTTCGCCGGCGTATGTGTCGTTAGTTCAATAGGTGATGAGTTTCAGTAAACTACACCAAACTTTACTGAACTTCATGTGGAAACCATTTGGATTGATGCTCCGAGATGTATTCGAATGATTGTTTTACTATAAAAACTATGTGGTTTATTTCAAAAGAACAAGCGACACAACTGAAACTAAACGAGGGTGCATGAAAAGTGAATATATCTTTCAAATGGGGGCGCGAAATCACATGGACGTAAACTGAACATATAGTTCAGCAGCAAAATATGTTACTAACCGCTACACTGAGTGAACTGACTCTTATTTTGATAGAGTGATTAATGCTGTAAGACGAGTTAGTATAAACATGCCATTCCTTGTAGACAGTTGTAGTTGAGCAAATTTCATCAACATATTCTTATGGGTGATCTGTTCCGCGTAGCCACTTCCGAAGATCACATCACACGGAAATTGGCTCTTATCTTCCATGATATCACCCAGGCGTCTAGTCTCGACTTTCTCTCTCAGATATCTGACTAGCTTTCCCGTAATGATGCAAAACTAATGAAATTAAGCAAACTTGTCAGACCATGCTGTATTCCGTTGTATCATGCCGTTCTCGTGATGAGACGTGCGTACATTTATAATCACGATATCCATGTGGGATTCAGGTTCTTGAGTTGAATGTATATTTTTGTAGGCAAAGTTGAAATGCCACATTATCATATTCAGATTTTTCTATCCATCCAATCTAGGGGTGACAATGTCTTCATAGTGCCTGCGAAGAATGACCGATTTCATATCACTTAACGAACTGCATTCCGGCTTTATCATGAAGGTATCAGCAAATAATCGACCTAACGGTTACTCCATTATCAATCCTTCCTTTCAACGGTATAACTCGAAACCAGGCAAACGGACACTTGTTAGTGACTTCTTTCATCCCGCACAAATGTTGTACAAGATCTCAACTTTATCATTGTGTAAGTGTTGTGTATGACAGGTCTATGAGAAATGCAGTAGTTTCTGTCCACAAACAAGTCGGGAATACCCGGTGTACCGAAAAAAACATCCGATCCTCTGTACTGAATAGTCACAAAATTATGCCAAGCTCAGTGAGCAGGTGGTAAGTACGAACATGACCACCGGGTTCCATTAACGATGTATAGTAACCATAAAACTTCTAACCATGTAACGGAACATCCTTACACACAACTGCGTTACAGTTACTCGAACTTCACTGCAGCATCCATCTTTAGAGACGAAGGAATGATGGATCAGTAAAATATTCGACGGCTCAAAAACAGATGATAGCCAAGGAGACATTAACACGGTTACCGTCCAGCGAAACAAGCAATTTTAACAGCAAAAGTGAACGATTTCGGGTATACAGACAAAAACAGAATACAATGTGACTGCGAAAACACCGCTACGCAATCAGAGCTTATGGTAAGTTCCCGGAAAATTCTGGGCAGTAACCTCATAAGTCATTTTCCTTTCATTTCCAAATAAAGATGTTCCCAAAGTTTCAGCGTTAAAATGGATTTATTTTGTCCTATGAATAGGCTGGGGCATTTAGATTTGGTGACCCGAATTGAAAACCCTTGTCAACTCACTGATCGGCAGTCGTCGTCAGCACTTGATACAGAACTGTCAAGATGAACATTGGGACTGTCATGTTATCAGTGTGTGCAGCAAAAGTCGTTAACTACCGACCTACAGACGAGGATTCTGGAATGACTGACGTCGAAGTGAATAGTTGAACAAATAACAAATATACTTTTGGGAGATAAAACCAGTATTTTATTATGAAGAAGGTAGTGAAGCTGTTAATTGAAAGTAATTAACAAAACACTGCGGATTCTGAAGAATGCAATGCAGTAGGCACTGGAAATCTAGATGTTGCGGATTATTCGAGACGTATAAACGCGGCAAACCGTTGGGACGAATTTAAGTTATGCGCAGTTATGTGTATGTATGATATATATATATATATATATATATATATATATATATAATGAAACAGTTCGAATCTGAAGCTTTCCAGACTTTCAAACCTAAGGTGTGGCTCTGATATGTGGATGATACATTTGTTGTTTTACCTCAGACTCAGCTTGACCAGTTCCACAGCTGTCTGAATAACGTAATAGATGGGATAACCTTTACACGCGAGAAAGAAGAGAACTCACGCCTGGCGTTTCTCGATGTACTGATCATAAGACGACCTGATGGCAAGCTTGAAACCACTGTCTATCGTAAACCGACAACAACTGGTGTCATTCTCAGATTCGATAGCAATCATCCAGCATGTCAGCTCAAAAGCTGTGTGCGAACATTATTTCGACGTGCAGACACGCACTGTAGCTCGCCCGAACTCAGAAGACAGGAACGAAAACACTTGTTCAAACTGTTTGCTTCCAATGGATACCCCAATAGTTTCATAAAGGCATCTATCAGAGGGCCCACAAGAATTGAACGCGCAAAACCTAGAACAAGAATGACAGTGCCATATATTCACGGCACATCTGAAGCGGTACAAAGGATGCTGCAACCACTGGGCATCCAAATATCACATAAGCCAAACTCAACACTCCGTTCGGCTCTGATGAATGCTAAGGATCATGTAGAACCACACGAACAGTCTGGCGTGGTCTACGCGATTCCATGCCTCGGGTGTGACCAACAGTATGTGGGGGAGACAGGCAAACAGCTGCGCACACGCGTGCACGAACACAAATTAGCAATGCGACGAGCCGACCCTAGATCACAACTGTGGCACCACTGTGCGGACACAGGTCACGAGGTCAACATAGACCATGCAAAAGTGGTCGCGCGGGCGAAAATGAAAGGGGAACGACTTGTACTCGAAGCTCTCTATTCGCGGAATTCGTTCAATCGACACGTTGACATAGACAGCCACTACGTCATCATCGTTGACGGTGAAACGAAAAGCGAGCGAAGACGGACGAACAGGCGGACACGGTGAGCAGTAGAACGACCTCATTCCGACGCATTTATTTGTTTGATAACTGATCCTAGTGTGGACTTGAAACGTCACAATAAATCGTTCACCACTCAGTGTCTACCCTCTTTTTCGATTAATTTAAATATACATATATATATATATGTATATAGAAAGCCATTCAAGTGTGCACTAATTGCTACAGATGGCTCATAAACGTGACTGACGAATTTAGTGAGTCCCCGAGTTACACAAATGAAATGTTGACTTAATGAACCATCAACACAGTTGCCAAGGCGATGGGCCAAACTTCAACTTCTCATGAAATCTGAAATGATTGAGTAATAGATACCTCCAGCTGTGGTCCACAATAATCCGTTTTCCAGACCATCGTGATGTGAATATTGGAAATATTGCGGTATATGGTTTTCACGGTCTCCATTAGGTAATCGACATCAGACGACTGATCACTGTTGTTAATAGAGCGTATATGTAAAATCTCCGCATTTTCTACCAAAATTCTGTGGTCTGTATTTTTGGGATAACCATAGACCACAAATTAGCGATCAATGTTGTAAACTGACTTCGTGATGAAGGAACGACTAGCGTTCTACACCGGTAATATTATCCTTGATGTGCTGTGTAAACTCAGTAAACACTGCCAGCCACACTGAAAACTGCATGATCAATCACAGCGCTAACTGGCAACTCATAGTAGGCGATTTCACAAACACATATGCCACTTACGTGGCTATTCTAACCATTTCTGTCCTAAGTGTGTTTTTCCGTTCTTGCACATCCTAATTCATGTATTCAAATCTCATTGTGAAGGTGGGTGGTGACCTGCAGATATCGGTCGCACCCACAACCACTTATATAGATTTAGTCAGTGTCCCAAATGTTCATGCAAATCCCGCTTTTCGCATGCGGAAAAATAAACTGGCAGGTTCAATTGTAAACAACGTTATTTTCATAAACCAATGAAGAAAGTAAACGTGTGTAAGTCTTTTAGTTAATCGTCTGCTTTTTGTCTGATGCTCTTGTTTGAAATTCAGAAAACGTAGGACCTTTGCGTAGCTTCAGTGTTTCACTACAACTTTTGCTCATGTTACCAACACAACTTGTTAGTAATACAACTGTGAAGCTCTGTTCCACTCCAGTCGTTTCACGCTGACAGATTGATTCATAATTTCAATAGGACGAATACTCAGACTATTGTACTAGTCAGTGCATTGACAAAATATCTATAAGTACTTCGAAGTCGATTTGTTGCATTCGAATGGAAATTGGCTACATGGAGAAGGGAACATATTGTTTTATCTACAAATCACCAGGTCCGACTTAGAGCGTGAAAAAAAACACTTTCATAGTCGCAGTTACCTTGAAAAAATCGATGTGTATTTTTAAGGAGACCACTTCGTGCTACTGATCTCTTCAGGTAGCGTGATCCTGGAAACGACGTGTTTACTGGTCGTTACTATTTCTCTTGAAAAGAAGTATTGGTTGGAGCATTAAAGAACGTAAACATCCCATTAGTATCTGTCATCGTGTTATCAGCGTACTTTGAAAAATCTAATGCTAACACTTGCCTCATGTTGTGCAAATCACGTGCTCTTCGCAGTCACATTGATGTGATATCACTCTTTCTATCTAAGAAATATAAATCCATTTTCAACCGATAGCGTTTTGCTGCCAACGTTTCATGAGTCATGTGTGACAGTTTCTGGTTTGTAATCACTAGTGCCATTATCTATTACACCCAAGAACTGACTCTCTCCTCTCACAACATCCGTCAGTTTCACTTCTCGAACTTTCCGTGGATAGCAAACGGTGGCTGAGATGTGGTGACCTTTAGGACAACAGGCTTCTGAGTGTCACTCATCACAGTATCGTTAATTCACCGGCAGATGAAGAGTACCAGATAAATTCAACCATCAATCAAATTTTAAATAATGTCGCACGCGTGGCAAAGTTGCGCACAGATGTTAGCGTATTGGTCAGAACTATATTTACGGGACATCCATTTTCTATCATTCACAATGTTTCATAGCTCGTTGAACACATTTGTGATAGGAATGTTGTTAGCACTGGAGAGACACGTTACATTCTGTTTTCTCACGTAACAAACTGGATCAATTCACAAAATTTTCTCGAAAATTCAATCAATACGTGGGTGGTCCTATAATTATTAAACTGAGTGAATTCACGTGACTTTGTAACTAGAAGACAGAAAGTGCAAAAATCCACAGGGTGGGATCATGTGTATTGTTTCATGTTCCGCTGTGGCTATTGAGTGCCATCAAACTTTTCAAAATAAAGGGGGGAATAACCTAAGATGTAACGCGGCCTAACGGGTCACCTACCAACCCCTTGAATTAACGAAAAAAGACAGATTAATGAAAGGTTGCTCAATACAAGCTGGTTCTTGACATACGTAACTGAAAATTACCGCACGTGGAGTCAGTGTTCTGGTAAAAACAGCTAACAGTTATGAACGGGCGATTGCCGTAGCTGGAGTTGTCACAACAAGCAAATGGAGGTGCATACATTCGTTGAAAAATGTTTCTTGTTGTCCAATGAATCGTGGCGTACTACACTCATGGCAAACGTTCTGTTCACGGTTAGTGTAAACAGATTTAGTCGACGCATAGACAGATTATAAACACTGTACTCATGTGACCAAGAAACATGGATGATGCGAACTGAATTACCATTGCATGCAACCATTCTATTACAGTTTCTTTCTGCTGCTTTTTGCACCGTTCTTCAGCAACTCTTCTCTTGAAGTTATATTGTACGGTCCACTTTCATTGATACTTGTTACGATTTACAGCCAGCCGTACAACTTTCTCGTCTAATGCACCATAATTCTACTGTCCGAGAGTCAGTCTGCTGTAAAGTCTTGATAGAACTCCTTCATGCAACACGTGAACTATTACAAAATATTACTTTCAAGTCAACTCACATTACAACGGATAACGAAAAATTCTTCAACTGCTCCATTCTGTATTCCCAGAAAATAACCATCAATCATTCCTGCCTCCCTTCCTTTACCCCCACACTGCTGAGACATTATCTTCCCTCGGATCATTAAGCCAAGTATGAAAACTTTGAGTTTAAAAAGATACTCATATATGGGTGGACTCAGTCAAGCGATCAAATCAACTCGGTATTCTCAACGAGCTTGACAGATAGGAAAAGGGACGGGAGCTAAAAGAATGTATAAAACAATAATACTCTCTAAGTATCGCTTCCTATCAACATCGCTGGAATTGTATCGTGTTCTAATTTTAGGCAATAAATTCCAACAATCGAATGCGGCGCTTATGAATGGAGCACCAGTCGACAACAGCTTTCTCTCCCCTCTATTATAATCAATAAAAGTGCCCAACCACTGATTTTAAATCCACCAACCAAACGCACTCAAATAAAATATCCTTAGTTTATCAAATGTTATAAAAGCCTAACCAACTGCGAACACACCTGTGAAAGTTCGAGTAACTAACAGCGGATTGTTTTAAACATTCGTGCGTTGTGTTGAATTTCAAAATTGGGACAAACATTGATGTGAATTTATTCTGATACCATGAAATGAGCAATGCAATGTCCGATCACTAGGGTCAACTGGACTGAACTCTGCTGACTATACAGAAATTCTACTTGAGGTCCGCTTGGTGTTTTCTATCTGGATAACAAGAGCGCCCCCAATAAATTTGTCCATTTGATCATTGCTCACAAGCGAGAGTGGTTGAGCGTTCAGATTTGATGATTCAGTCGTGCCTAGTGTGAGGTCAATGGCGCAGTGGTTAACACGGTTGCCTCATGATTGGAATGTCCGGAGTTCAAATCCCGGTCGTGGCAAGGATATGCTGCACTACTGAGGGCTCTAATGAGAGAGAAACTCGAGTCTAGTGCTTCTTATCGAAAGAGGCTGACTGGAAAGTCTATCTGAATGCGAACGCTGCAATCAAATGTGAGTGACGGTCAACTTGAAAATGAAAATTTGTCCAAGCAGGCTCTGAACGACTTGCCTCAGTGTCGTTGAACGAACGCCCTGTGGTCCGGCCTACCGACCTACCTACATCACAACAACAAGAAAGTGAGTGCACAGAAGCAGTTAGGTTCACAACTGGTAGTTCATGCTTTGTGAGTGATATTAGTAACGGGAACAGGCCACATGGTGTCGCTTTGAAGCAACTGAACGTAATGCAAGGCTAATGGGCGATTCTCTATACTGTTCTGTTGCCCCAGAGAGCTATGAAAATGATGTGTTTGGAATTAATCGTAGTTACCGGATTTCACGGATTTATGATCATCACATTACGAACTGGAATGGAATCTACCTTCGTGCAATATCCTTATACCATACTGCTTGGTAAAGTTTGTCCTTATACCCAATATGAATTATTCGACAACAGAATTATTGAACAGTAGATCACTTCCATTTAAGCAGTTCGAACTCATTAAAAATGTTAATGTGAATGACCTATATCTGTGTTGCACGTAGTAAACAGTGTGCTGTTGTGTTCAAGATGTGGCTGCATTTTCATATTACCACTCAGAAGACAGATTAGTTCGTCGAATTTTATTTTCACGAAAAATATGACACCGCGATGTGGTCGATTGAATGATTTGTTAAAAAGGTATGCCCAGTGCGCTGTTGAAAAGACCAGCTGCTTTCAATAACAGGAGACAATCGTACATACATCGTTGTTTTGACAAGACGATCGAGCAACCTGATCATTTCTCACAAGCGAGAGTGGTTGAGCGTTCAGATGTGATAATTCAGTCGTGCCTATTATGAGGTCAATGGCGTAGTGGTCAACACAGTTGCCTCATGATTTGGAATGTCCGGAGTTCAAATCCCGGTCGTGGCAAGGATATTGTGCACTACTGACGGGCTCTAACGAGAACAAAACTCCAATCTAGTGCTTCTATTCGAAAGAGGCTGGCTGGAAAGTCTATCTGAATGCGAAGGCTGTGATCAAATGTGAGTGAAGGTCAATTTGAAAATAAACCAAATTCCCGACTACTCATCAGAAATCATGGTTCATTGAATTTGTCGAAGGATGGCTGAAAACATGGTTACCAGATTTAAATTTTATCGGCAGCTTCTGGAGACCGACTCGAAGTTATTGGCCCAAGACTTCTAGATATATTGAACGCACCACACCTTAAACACGATCGTTTTCTTTTTGAGGCATTCACTCTGCAAAATGCACAACAGATTGATTAGTTAAATTAGGATTCGCTCAAAACCAGCATGCAAACGTTATTGTGAGAACTTCTGAAAAACGGTCAGTACACTTGACAGGGTTAGGAAATAATCACCGAACATGTTCATCAGTAGGAAACAGAATATTTTAACGGAAATGTTGCTGGGAGGAGTAGAACAGAAATAAAAATTAATAACTTATTTGGATTCAACTTCAGCTTGGACATTTTGTTAATGTGATTTCGCTTAAAACTTCCCTGAGGAAGGTCACCCGAAGTGATTGAAAAGTAGCGTATTACAACTTGCTCATAACTTTGTGTCATTCCCAATCTGTTCATCAGTAACATGTTAAACACGACGCCCAATCTGTTTGGCTTCATTCGTACTAAATTTGCTGCGGATGTTTTACAACAGGGTTTTTCGTTTTCAATAGGCTGACTGAAAGTTCGGCTAGAGAACGGAAGATTCGATAGCTTCTGAATGATGTTCAATTCACGTTAACCGAAAATCAACCTACATAACGCTAGCGCAGATAGCGTTCAGGAAGATTCGTTGTGTGTGTCCAACATGTACAATAGTCTTGGCCCTGAGGTCATCGTCTGGTACTGTTATCTGTTTGGACATTCTGACAGTCAAGCACACAAATGTGACCGAAAATGTTGCACCTGGTCACTCGGTTGTACTTGATGTTAGGGTAATTTTGGCGTAGTCTAATGGGCTGTCCCATGAAAGCGTGTCTGCATTTAAATTCCGGGCCTTGAGAATCTCACTCATTGGTCAAGAACGTTTCGTGAAATCCAACCCTATATTGCGTGAGTATCATGACGTGCACAATCACACTTTGACTTGTGTAGTTTTCGTATGAAAACTATTCCAGCGACAGAACCTGACCCATTCGCGGCTTCCTGTTTTAACACGCCAGTATCTGAAGATGTGCATTTCGCTAACTCAAAGGACTGTATAACATTGACAGAAAACGAGAAGAAAACAATCTGTTAAACGTATTATGACATCGTTTTTCCCGTAAATCTGTGAGAGACTGTGATGCCACGTTACTAAATCTTACAGCAGCAGTCGTAAACAGTCCGCAATTTGGCTAACAAACTGGAAAATTGTTTTATCAAAGACGATCAAAGTGGGGATCGCAGTTTGTAATTCTACAAAACTAGCCAGCATTACACACCCTGATTCAGAATGTTTTTCCTGACCTGTGTATTATCTTTGGTAATTCTTAGAAAAATTTTGGTTCGTTTGGTGAGTCTTTCTATCACAACTAAGAATAAGTTCAGTATAATTCAGGCTATCACTCACGAGAAGTTGATCTTGTATATTGGTCTTACATAGGGATTTAACACATCAGTTTCATTATGTCAGTTCTTCCGTGGTGTTTTGAAAAACAACCGCAACCATTTGAAAGATATAATTCCTTTGTCCCTTGTGATATATGTGTGTCAGAAAAATGATTCCAGGGGACACGTGTGTTTCAACCGTAGCAATTTAACAACACTGCTTGTCATATGCCTGACCACTACTTATTGGTTTGCTAAACGAAAATATATTTCGTTTTCGTTCTTCTGTTCATTCTTGAACGCCTTTTCAAAAATATCGACTGTAAAACCAGTATTCCGTTCGATAGTTTTACCTATAAGAAAATAAACGGATAACATCAAATCCTCACTGAATCTGCAAACAGATATTGTAACTCACACTTGGATACGTGACATAATTTCAAAATTTCACATATGAATTCTAATCAGAACAGTTTTGAAATTGGGCATAGCTTACATGAACACACGGAGCATTCAGGTATGTAAGCTCCCACTCTGAGTTGGAAAAGTCAGTCATGCGTATTTAATGAAACAACTTTCACAGAAATCAATTTAAAGGCTACTTAGAGCTGATGTGAAAACAACCACATTACAGCGTAAGAAAGTTTTTTCGAATGCAGAAAAACAAACCAACCAAGTGTATTTTGTTAAAATGTGAATGTTACGCACCACACGTTACCATGCGATTGTGCAGAGGTCAACAGTGACGTACTTTCTGTAAACATACATTAAGAAACTTCTGAACCGGATGAAGTCACGTTGCCATTTTCTCATTAAATGTATGTCAACAACTTGAACTCAGATTCACTTCCTAAGTGAGAACTAGTATTCCACACTGAGAAACACTGCAGATGAGTAAAACTATTGTGTGAAAATACGTGGCATATAGGTACACAGTGGCTATTGCGTGAATTTTTTTGAATAATTCTGAAAATTTGCTGTGAATCTTCAAAAAAACAGACTACTGAATGAGGTTTAGAAGAAAATAATTTAATCGTAAAACAAGGGAAGTTTTAGGTATCCGGAGTAAGGAATAGAAATCTCTACGTGGAGTGTTAAACACATTACATCTGAAAACATTCGATGACATTCCTAAAGGCGTTTGATTCCACATTTTATGACAGATTGTCAAACCTCAATAATTGTGGTAACGTAACTTGCTTTGGACTACGGTCAAACCAAGTAGTTAGAACAGTGCAGATGGAAGAATTGGATTAACCATTCATACTTAATATCTGGGCATTAGTATTTGTTCTGCAATTCCGGCGAACTTTATCCAGTGAAAACACACGTGTTATATCCATGAATATCTTTCCGTTCAAACTGATCACTGCTTACCATTTCTATCAGCCATTCTCCGCAAAACACGTGAGCCATACCGTCTAGTCCAGATGATTATGACAGTCGTCAATACATCGTTGGACTAAATGTTGAGTACACTCAAGTTCTGTGCAGATACGTCAAGTTTCCAGGTGGGGATAAAAAACACATCATGATGTGGAATGAGAATCTGAGCAATACTTGATTAGGCAAGTGGGTCTCACAATGTGCAGATCTGCATTTAATTCCATACCATATATCTGGGTCGTCGATCCGGATACCAGACAAACATCTGGTTGCTGCAAATTTAGCAGTGATTCTAAATTCGTGCAAAATGCCTCTGCATTTCCAACTGCAATTGAATCTAAAGTGCATCAACCAGGTTTCTGGAATTCTGGCTTCAACCCTACCTTATGTACCGACACGTTCATCTCGTCTACAAAAATCATTTGACCAATTCAGAACAAAAGCAACGTCTGAATATTCCAACTTTTTAGAGGTTTCTAGCTCTTTATAAAGAAAGCACTTTTTCTAAATTGTGCAGAAACAAGTGTGTGTTGTTTCAAAGTTGATTAGTTGCCAGGGCGTTGTGCACTGGTTGACCACACACCCGGCTAAAGTAGATTAGACTGCGATTAATGGAATGCCTGCTGGACGGGCAACTGTTTGCAGTGAAACCTGTTGCCTTCCTATATCTATTTGCACACGTTTTATTCTTGCTAATTTCAGATAAAATGCTGTTATACGCCTTTAAACATTTAATTTCAGAAAGTACAACGGTAACGCTTACTCGCAGAACATACGCTTCTTTAAAACTTAACTTGTCTGAAACCAGATGAAAACATTATTGTCATCTTTAATTATGAAATAAACGATAGCTTCGATTTCACCGCTTATCAGCCCACATGCGGTCACAGTGACGACCTTAGCATAGATTGATATCTACATTTTCGAGTGACTGAACACCTCAGTAAATCCACCGAAAGAACCTATATGCAAGCTCGCACCAAACTGCAAATCTCACCTCATTGATTGCCCGAGACACCCAGTCACTTGGTTGTCTTACACAAAATCCAAAATCCCAGCTGATTTTGGAGTTTTGTTCAGCTAACAAAAGAAGACGATGTTTTGTGTACAAAATACCGGTTTGGTAGTATCAAACTTGACATAATACTGTGGCCATCTGCTGGACTGTCCATGCAGTGCGGCTTTCAACGTTCAGTTTACTCAGCACGGTTGGATGACACAAGCGAGTGGGTCCGGTTAACATCGGCGAAACCTGCCTGAATAATCCGGTACAAATGCAAATCGTCCGGTTGATTACGACGGGCTCCTTGATTGTGCACTATTGACGCAATCGCTGTTTGCCTCGGAAACTGGGCACCTTGACGGATACGTCTTCAGTTACGAAATGATCTTGACAAACTATGCGTACTCAACTGGATGACGTGAACGACATGCAGTGATCGGACGGAAGGTGGAGTTTTTGGCGACAGAAAATAACATTAAAATCTAACGGTAAATCGAGTTAGCTATACGTTTTATTTCATTCTGGGAGAGTGCATTCTGCTTTTAAGATGCCTCAACATTTATTTCCTGAAGAGCAGTACGTTATCAACAAAATTACTTAGACAGACAGAGAAACGCTGTGCAAGTGGATACTCCTATTCTGATAAATTATCGACGAATACACAAATTTACACGGGTTTCATGCCTTCATCGAACAACGTCAAAAAGGCTACAATTTGAAACGCGTTGATTTTAATCTCAATAGAATCCGAAGTGAACCAGCCTGGTTAACTCCAGTTGGCTGCAAAGTTTGCACAATAGCAATCGTATCCATTATTCAGATAGTTTATAAAATTATTCATACAAATGAACAACAGGCAGCGTTGATGGTTGACAGGTAGTTTGTCTTCTGGCAACATATTTTTCACCGTCATCAATTATTCTTCAATGTCCAATCAGGAATTCACTTTGCAATCCATTCGGCAGTTAATTATACATTCTAAGAAAATCGCCCCTGGGTCTGTGCAAAAGAATCGCAAATATGCATTACTCGTTTTCTTTTGGTCCAGGTAAGGAGTTTCTCATCTGTTAAAACTGTTTGCTGGCCATTTTCCTCCCAGGCGATAGCAGTACATATGAATGGATCCGTAGAATTTTCGTTCATTGGTTTAATCTAAACAAACTACCTGCGTACTGAAAAGTCGTTGGGAAATTCATCCTTTTGAGAAATAATTTCGGGTTCTCGTGAGTTTAATATAACATAACATGTTTTGATTTTCAATAAAATATTAGCAACAATAAAACGCTTCCGAACGTTGAAAATGATGACAACTGGAGACGTAATCACAGGTAATGTGATAGATACGCAATGTGGAGATTCAGCCAATAAGTGCTTAAGGTATCTCAGCACTGGCTAACTTTCAAGAGAGCAGTCATGCAAACTGTAGACTGTACTACAGATATATAAATATACATAATATTTACGCAAATTCATTTTATTAGAAGAAATGCCTCTTTGGACAGCCTTCGGTTCCACAGGCATGTGTACGAAGCGAACCGGCCTCCTATACTCGATTGTTCGTTGCACATGTGAATCACCTTTTGGCAGAGTGAGGACATCGGGAGACAGCTTTCTTTCGAGGCAGGGGTTCCAGTTACTGTTCTTTACAATTAGACGGGAGTCAGCATAAGCGAAGACCCCAATGTGCCTTGCAAACGAATTTCACAAAAGAAAGTCATATTGGCACTAACAACATGGTAAAATGTTTTGTTACACAATTCACATTCGATTTTTGTTAAGCTTGCCATTTGGTTTTGAGCACCAGCACACAAAGGTCACTACGTTTTTAAACCCGTCTCAATATTGAGCAGTGTGTCACTCATTGAAACCACTACCAGTGCGTCGTCAATGTACGAAACCTTTGAGTACATCGAATAGGCCTTCAAACAATGTTGTCGATTGGCGCAATTTATCTTGCTTCTGGTCCGATCAATCCAATGGAGGATTTCAACAAACACCGGGAACTCACCATTGGGGTCATGTCGGAATCAACTGAAGCATTGCATACCCCAGAGATTGCCCATCTCATTGCAGGAAAATTCGTAGATTTGGCTGAGACCATTTCAGTGGCGACTATGGAAAGAAAGTTAGTAGATCCGAGGTGCGCAGAGCTGGTTCTTCAGAACACGATTTTGAACTGTCATCAAATCGACTGCTTGGTTGTTCGAGAACAACCAAGAGACCTCCTCTTGCTAAATTCATCACCTGTTATTAAACGATCATCATTTAATAGAT
The DNA here is from genome assembly GCA_008508345.1 of Paragonimus westermani. Taxonomy (NCBI): domain Eukaryota; kingdom Metazoa; phylum Platyhelminthes; class Trematoda; order Plagiorchiida; family Troglotrematidae; genus Paragonimus; species Paragonimus westermani. The sequence continues at coordinate 105,606 of QNGE01000854.1, forward strand.
CAGTCAAGGAAAAGCCTTTTCACGGACTCAAAACAATTTATTGACATAACACACTAGTGTAAATTCACAACTACTAGGATGAAACGAAGTCACTGGTGTAATCACTGAGAAAAATATCAATGAATAATGCATTGGTACCTCTGTTCAGCATTGATCGCTTCACGTGTTCTGCTGTAAAGCCGCCCTATAATTGCCTGGTTTATTAGACCTAAGCTTAATTTATATCTCCATGTTTTTTATAGCATCAATTGTAAGCTAAGCAAAATTTGAAAGAAGGATTTTAATCAGCACCGAAGATTCCTGTGGAACTAGTGAAACGGGTTTTTCATATTTTTATTGATCAACTAATCATTTTCGCCTGCTCTTATACTTGTTGTCACTACCGCTGACATGCTTCACAATTGCACAAAACCGGTTTAAGGTCACTGGTAATCGAACCTCTGGAAATTCATATTGATTAGCCTAAGAGGACTCAATAACTTGGTCACTTATACACACTTCATCGAAATTTGTACATTGACGCTTATTTTGACAAAAGATTCTTAGATCAGCTATTCGCTATTGTGTGTGTTAACTCGGTGCATAGTTTTATAGATAAAGGACGATAATGAGTAATAGATACAATGTATGGAGCAAGTCAAATTTATACCAGCCTGGAAGAGGTTGTCAGCATTCGAACATTCAGCAGTCTGGTCCCCCGTATTTTCACGTTTTCACAGCCGTCGTCTGGAATGAAAGATTAAGTCACACTGGCCTGTTATCTGTCTACCCCGACCACAACAGCAGCCGCGCTTGATCCAACACACATGTCATCACCTTAATGTGTACGGAGTGTATTGGCTGTCGTAGTATTGGGTATAGTGTATATGTGATAATTGACTGCCTGAGGCTGTTTCCATTACCAACCGCAATCATCCCGTGAGTTAGTGCAACTCTGAACTAAGTGGCTACCTTCACAGCAGGCAGCTGCTGCAGACTTCAAGCACAGAGTCACTCACACTAGACAGTATGACCTGTGCATGTTGTAACTGTAATCAATACACTATATGCGCCCTTAGTGTTTTTATGAGGTTTCTGTAGCATTTCGTCAATTTAAACAGATGATCGGAATGAGACTAATAAACACTGAGTTTATTGCTTCCATAGTGAAAATGCTGCTTGGATTCAAACTTGAAAATGTTGGTTGGTCAGGTACTAAGGAGCTAGCGACAACTTACAAGTCACAAGACGGTCAGTTCGCAGGCGTAAAATTATGAAAACATATAGCAGTCTAGCTGACAGAAACTATACATGAGAAAGCAAAGGCGGGGTTTAGAATATTAAAGTTATACCAGTGGTATTGGGTATAGCTCCATACAGTATATCGACTGATGCGGTGACTTAACGACTCAGAGTAGCTATCAATCAGTACGGATAACAGGTTTTTGATCTGGTCGGCAATGACCACTGTCACCTTATCGCAGCGAGCTGAGAAGTTGGCAAAACACTTTGTTATTGGTAATCATTTTAAACATGTACAATTATGTCCACATGCGTATGTTTTCATGACGGCTTTAACGACAAGTAATTCGAGTCTTACGTGTAATGGTTACCGATTTCATAACGGTATTCATAGTATTACACAGCATAATGTTGGAAAACGCAAACACTATTACCTAACTTTATACACAGATAGATACGTTGAACTGAGAAATTGACTATATTTCGTGCATGGAAATTAAATTGTAACTTGACACAATTATGCAAGCAGCCGTGTACCAAATTCGAAACAGCATGGATTTGATACACAATGAATAGACTAAGCAGGAAGAATTGCCTGGGAACACGTGATTCATACCACGCACATTATTGTTGGAAATGTCTGCTCATAATTCATCTCGTATTGATTATTTATCAATAACTTAGACAATGTACACTTCATTGTTGAGTTTCTTATTTTTTCAACATGTTTCAAAATACTCATAACCAGCAGCAACATTCCGAGACCACACGTCATGTCATAGATACTACTGTCATTAAAATCACACAGCGTGTATCTTTTATATTCAATTGTCTGAGACACTCATATTTTCCAGATGAAAAAATCGACTTTGCTTCAGTCTATTATTCATTATTTATTGAGCACAATTTTGACATAGTGTTCTGAATGCCATGTGACTTCTTGAACATAAAATTTCTATAAATAAACCTCATTTATTCTAATGTAGCATTTTTGATTATGTTACATCGTTTTGTCCACATAAGAATTCAGACAGGCTGGATCTGGATTTCGACATTGAACGCTTCAACTTCACCAGGGAACTACGACTTTTGGCAATATTGCCTATTTGGCGGCTGTGTATTAAAATTCCGGTCTAGATCTTGGCTGCAGACCAGCCAATCTAAAACATGCATCTGCCGAAGGGAAAGTGGATAACCTGAAATTTGAGACGTATTTATTACTGGCCTCATTACGTTTCTCCATGATCATAACACGATTATTAGTCTAGTTATCCTTCATAACTTAATGGCATACTTCAATAACGCATCTACATATCAGGGCTATTCACACTCAGTTTCACGCATGCCAACTTTGACGCTTAGAAATTGTGCATTTGTCCATTTCCACTGAAGTTGAATGTCTATGACTTGGAGGAGTTGATTTCTTAGGTATTCGACAATCCGGCTAAAGACATTCTCCTACTCCCTATGTTATACACTCTGCGATGCACGATGATTTCCCGTTCACTAGTAGGAAATCTACAAGCGCATTCTCTTACTGTCGTTTAACTCTGGAGTCCGAAACCGCAGAGCACAGTCGGCAATGTGCTTCAAAGTCTGCAGGCGTTGGTTTAATTGCTCAAGAATTTGCCCAAAATAAGGCATTTCCGACCGCTTTGATCGTTACATCTCTAAGTACAAGGGAATAACAAATATTGTACTGACACTAGCTGTTTCTGTCGGCTGCGCAGTCACCTGACACGAGAACAGAAAGCCTCCACAACATTTGCAGCAGGCACATTTCATGTAACAGGTTAAAAACCATCTGCGTCAAAGTAATTAGTTAAAGTTGTTCTCCTTCACTAATGACAAAAGATTAAGTGATGGTGAGTCTTACAATGTGACTGTACGGACGACGAAGATAAGCACCAGTTGAAACTGGTTGGGTTAGTATGAACAATCGTGGTCTGTGGGAAACACAACGGACCAACCAGATTGCGTCGTGCCGGATAGGAAGGTAGAAAGCTAAACGTGGTGAATCTGTGTATTTTCTTTTACACTTGTAAAAATCCTTCCCCCCCCCCCGTTGGTTGACAAGATGACCAATTAACCAGCATAATTCAGCCTTAAAAAATCAAACCTTTCGGATTAATTGTGTTAAAAATCATCTACCTACATCCTGATACTGAGAACGCTGTCTTCCAACCTGACGGCTAATCCTCCATTCGCACAGACTAATAAGTAGCTTATGAAAATCGTGTTGGGGATGTTATCGTCTACACAAAACATGTCTGACGTCAAACAAAATTATTCCAATATACTACCGCTCATACGAGCTGCATTACTGTTGGATGAAAACTGAGAAATGTGAGTGGATACTGTCTGGCTGTGCTTGTCAATATCCACTAATTTTCTGTTTGTCCCACTTCAGAGATGGAAGTGCTCACCAGCGTTTTGTCCACTGTTGTTTGTGAATTTCTGAAGGCTTCGCTGTGCATTTTTAAAAATTGATTTCACTCTGTATCACAGCAGCTTCCTTATGAAACTCAGTCCACAAAAACCTGCCATTATCCCAACCAGAACTGGACAACATATTAGTCTAACTTTTTAAATAAAGCATAATGTATTTCAAATTAGTAGACTTTCACCATTGGATAATTCAGACCACACCTCTGGCAGGCTTGTTTCTGTTGTTCACAGTACAACTCACTATTGGCGTTTAATGCCTCGTACAGATCACATATTAAAAGATCAAAAGTGTATTCCTGGGAACTTTCATAGACTATTGGAAATGTTTTCTACATGTTGAGAACATGGTTCCTCGTAATAAATTGGTAAGATAACTGTTTTTCACTTGATAAGCTGCCTGATCAAATGGACCCTATTTAACGTCAACATGAGAATATTTGGGTGGATTTACCATACAAATCTAACCTACATTTAAATGTTAAGATGGCACTGTTCACAATGACGGTTTCTGTTCCCAAAACCAAGTATGCTAAAATCATCAAGATGAATATGGTTACACACAACATAAATGTACAGTTTCTAACGATGTATACTATATTTGAATATACCACGATTCGCATAACATGTATTGACGTAGAATCCAAACCCGGGAAACTGAGTGTTTGTCGCCTAATCCTATTTGTCATAAGCTACTGATGCATCGTTTATACCATTTCAGAGGTGAAGTTATTTGCCGACATTTTCTTTTGTAAACTTTTTTTGAATGATTCTAATCAATCCGCTACCACTATATCAACTCCATTTGTTTTGCGGAATATTAGTACTTTCTATCTCCGCTTTACAATGGAATATTATCTCGATGTAAATTTTGTTAATACTCCACGATTTGTGTAATTAATAAACAGTCCCCTTTAGGTGATTATAGGTATGTATTTGTTAAGCTCTCAACCACTGTGTACATGGTTAGACTCAGTATCCTTCTGCAAATCGTAGATATGATCAGACATAAAAAGCAACGGAAAAGCCTCCCCAAGAGCTTCTCCATATTACGGACAATGTCTTCCATAAATATATAAATTCATTCTGCTACACTTCCCCACCATGAATAACCTGCCAGATATCGTCATTATTTTTATATGTTAGTTTTCACCAAAAGGCATATTTGGTACTTGGTGAATGATCATCATCCTCACATTCGAAGAAACCCTATTCAATGTAAACACATACGTGTGCAACAAAAGTCACGCTGTAGAATTACGGTCGCTTTCGTCAAAGGTCAGAAGCGAACCACATCGTCTGACAGCTGTTTACTCTTAGATAATGCCTGGTAACGAAAGCTTCCGCGAGATTTGGATGGCAATGAAACAACTAAATGGTGTTAATTGTCCCATACAAAACATCTCCTCCAATCGTGAGTTGAAAGTAACCTCGGAGATTCACTGAACGGCTGCCTGTTTCTTTCATCTGAATCTCTTTTCTTAGCCATCGGCTTTGCGAAAACAAAACAATGTAATTTGAAAATAGCGATACAGGAGATCCAAATTGACTGTCAACAGTTATGTTCAAACAGCTTCTAGTGGATATATGCACAGATTGCTTCTAACCGAGAAAAGAGCTAACTGATAGAAAACTGTCAGCACCGGCATGGTGCCGAAGAAAGATACGTCCGATTACATGCAAATCGGTGACCTCGAAACCCACTGAAATGGTTACACTTTAAAACCTATCGTTGTAAAACTGAAATAGTTAATGGCAATTTGAATATCCAGTGGTGACTCAATGCCCTGTTTCGGTGATGTAATTTGGTCATCTCCATTGACTCAAGCCTGTAACACTCCGTTTCCAATCCCCTGATTGCATAAAATGTCCTGGACTTCGTTAACTGGGGTATTTTGCTTTGTAGCCACTAACTATCTAACATTCATTCATTCGTCACGGTGATGTTATCTGATTATGTTTCGATCCTTTCCTTGTTTGTACACTTCAGTAACCAGAATCTTTTCCAAACAGTCCTCACTAATCCAGATAGCTTTGCGGCTGTATCGGCTCATAGCTTGAGGCATTAGTTCTACTGGAAATACTACCCGCTGGAAATATTGCGTTTTGTCTTTCAAATCGCATAAAATGATATCGTGTTCTAAACCTACTTAACTCTCACAGGTAGCTCTTATACGTCAAACTTCGGAATGAGATCACATCAGTACCAGCTTTTTAACCATTGGACTAGAACGTGGTTATGAAAGTAACAGAGAGTAACCGACCAAAAGTTCGCATATCTGGCATCACGCACTGAACCACTAGTGACGTCATCGTCAGAAAATGACGGTGTATTCCCAGTGGATCAACCAACACTGTACAACTCTGAACTTCGGATGCGAATGAACTGACGAACTTAAACGGTAATCGAGGGGCTGATTTACGCAGTCCATCAGTGTCTACCTTCTTCACGTGTTCATCTCTTAAGAATTGGTGATCTTTCGGAAAAACAACCCGCTAATTCGCATTTAGCATGTGACAAAGTTACGGTGGTTACTGTATACGTTAGGTTATTAGAATGCCCAAAATATGATTTGAAAGCACTCGCAAAAAATGTCTCGGATTTATTTTCGTTTGCAACTAAGGCATTGCAACGAGATATCAAGCTGGGAATGCTTGCTAAGGCACACGGAACTGTTTGAGCACCACCTTGTCTAATCGGTGTGTAAAAATGCTGAAACAACATCACAAATTTGAGTCGTAATTTTCTCCCACACAGAATTATGGTTCACAGAAAGGTGGTGTGGTGTTGTTACGGTCAGCTTTCCGTATATTTGCCTTCTAATTAGAAGAGTCAAACAAAATTTAGTATACTGTTTCCCCTTACCATTTGTTCCTTCGCTCTACCTTTGTCTTGGAAAACAAAACGTAGGTCTGAAAAGTGGTTTGTTGTGGTTTGTATACAGTTCGCCGAATAAATGATGTATTATCTGGTCATGACTTGCTTGTTTTTCAACACAGTTGACTAGTTGCTGCAATTTAACATCATACGCTCACGTCCTATCAATATGCTGGATTGCTGGTCTCGGCCTACCATGCTGTCCTCACGTTGTAAACGGTCGCACTCCTTTGACAAAATCATGTGGCTGTCATCTTGTAAGGTAAACTGATAAAGGAGAATTCGAACAGATCATAGGCAACAGTCAAGTTGCGAACGTTTAACCAGGTCATCTTTCAAAGATTTGGTGCAATATTCTCTGACATACAAAGTCAAACTTGCTAATTTGAGTGAAGAGAAGACTAGTTATGCAACCGAGAGAGTTCTGACCCTTGGGCACTCAAAACAGTTTGGAACCGGGTGGTAACTGTAAAACCACATTCTCAGATTGATTACCAGTTTAGATTTGTAAGGGTTATTAAAAATTCACATGATGATTCTGAGACAGGCTTCGATATCCGATGAGTCAAATTCAAATTGCCACAGAAAACACGTGAACAATTTAAAAGAAGTCTAGGTTAAATTAAAGTACATCAGATTTCCGAAGCACCCTTGTGAGTCAGCAAAGATTCGCAACGGGCATGAACGGGAGTATCGAACATCATCTTATACATGACCTACCAGCTCGCATTGTGTATAGAGGCACGAACATGCTGGTTGGTGGTTTTGGTAACTAAATCGGTTGTTTAACACACCTTTACTTGCAGTTTGTATACAAACGTTCCCATTGGCTAAGAAACTGGTCTGGTTGTGGGATAGGTTCAGCAAACAGCTTGTTTGCAATCTGCATATTGTCCCACAACCAGTGTTGTCTACTGACAGCTCACACTAACGGAAACATAAAAAATAATCTGATAAAGTTCAAAATGTCAAAAAAGATATTAACCAAAACATATACGCTCTCAGTATGCACGGCTGCATTACCGTAGTAGCTACATCATCCTGTAACATTATGTTGTTTTCCTTAACCTCAGATAGACACTTTAAGTCAGTTCCGTTTTTGTCTGGGATCTCCAAGTAAATATAACCTTAATGGAGCATGAGGGTAAACACTATACAGATTCACAAACAATTTCAAATTCTCTCTTCCGCAACCAGTGTGGAACGAACAGTCCGCGATGGAATTTGTTTTGTCGCAATAGTGACCTTCAAAAAACGAAATAGCATTCAATTTGAAGTGAGAGGTTTTTTGAGCAGTCTGTATCTGCTTATTCACCACCGTGAACAAACTGACCTCCGAAAGTCTCAAGTAGGTAACGGTGGACCATGGTAAGACGTACAACTACGAATCTCGTTCACATCCAACCTGATAGCCCATGTACAACTCAAAAATCTGTTGGCTAAATGTGTGGCCTCATCTCGTGTTCACTCTGACCTATTCCTGTGGGGCAAGTCACGTTGGTTGCAAAAGCAATTCTTAGAGAATACGTGAGCACCACTCCACTTGGCTGACTAAGGGCAAGGTGGAGTACATTACGAGTACAATTCCCACGCACCTAGTTGATTTAAGGGACCAATTTTCACCAAAAGTGGTTCTCCAGACTATTTACTGCTTGCCCAACCGCTAATCCAGAGAAAATAATTTTCATATTCTGGCGACCACGGGACCCGGTTGTGCAATCCACAGTTGTGCGCCCTATAATTACTATGTGTCTCCTTCAACCACCTGAGACCTCCGGAGATCAGCTTGGCCGCGTAACTGTCTACCATATCACAAACACGTGGCGTGATTATGTGATCAATTCCTCTTGATTTTGTCCGCTTTCAAACCACGATGGCATAAAATGTTATGTAATTGGCCGGATGATGAAAAACGAAGGCAGACTGTTGGCCAAAACACTTTTCACTCGTAATAGACGCATGTGGGCTATTCGAAGCTACTCATTCACAGTATGCTTAGTTCCCAGCAATCATTTTTTGCGTTTCCATTCATATGCCAGTCCGTCTTATCAAGGGTTATAAATCACCTGTTACAACACGCGTTTATGGGGTTGAGCCACTTTAACGGACACTGTGAATTTCAATGCCACGGAGATTAACCGGCGATACTGAGTATGCTGAATGTGTTCCGGCAGTCTGTTGTGATACAAAGCGAGCGATCTAGGTCAGAACCTGCTAAAGGAGTCCAAGTCTTGTCTTACGGGAAACCACTTGGATGTGCCATAATTCGTTCCTCAGTTTTATGGAAGCAGATCATTTGGCACCGTGTTACTTTGAAACAGTCGGACCATTCCACTGTTGGCTGTGATTAGCTGTCTAAGTGGTTCAGTCACCTCATTGCTTCTTTCTGGCATATCCTTGTCGTCTAGACTGTCCCACCCTACCTACAGCCCCCCAGAAGTGTCACAGATCCTCTAAGCTGACCGACGGAAGTGACTACTGAGTTCTCTAAATCATCCACTTTAGACCACTTTTTTCATAGGTACCCGAAAGTCTAGCTAGGCATTAAACAACAAGTGGAGTAGAGCATTCAAACCAGGTTTTCAGCAGGTGAAACCCGCATTGCAGCAAGTGTAAGCTTTGTGGTTGAAGCATCCGCATTCGTTTGAGCGATGATAGATTAGCAAATTCCACACGAGTTTTCACTTCGCAGTAAGTGAACCTTTTTATGTGTGAATCGTTTGAGTTGCCCGGAATATTTAGAGAAGCTGCAGTGAGTCCTTACGACCAGCATGAGCATGATTACCTTAGAGATAGCTAATTTGGTCTGAAGCGTGCCTTCGTCCATTTGTTTAGCATTCATGTATGTATTCTTAACTTGTTTGGTGTCGTATGTCAACGTACTGGAAATCAGTGGATTGATGAGAACCTAAAGTGTTGTGTATAACTGCAAAAACGTGGAAATGTGCTCAGGGGATCTTCATTGCAATTTCATTAACTTGATCACAGACAGGCGAATAGTGAGCACACATTCAGAGATACCATAATGCTTCTTCATGACATTCATCCTTCAGTGTCTTCTAAAAACTGAGACATCAGTCTTTTCACAAACATGCTTACAACATAAGTTGAAGTTCCTTAGATGCTTGGTGGATCAGACAGCAGGATTTGCAGCCGATTCAATGAGATGAAGTATAGATTTAAAGATTAAACGAGCACACACGAGGCTCGTACTACGAGTGCAAATGCGCCTTGCGTCTCTCCTAAAGTAACTGAACAGTCGGAATTTATCGTTTTCAAAGGTAGCATGGCCAAGTTGTCAGTCTGCTCGTCTTAATTATAAAAACCTGAAACATTTTTGCTCATATCTAAGCCCAATATTTTGATGAATTACCTTGGCGAATTGACTATAACGTTGCTTCCAAATTTTGCACACAATTTTCAGTTGGACTGCAGGTTGCGATGCAAGTTATCTACCTATCTATCTACCTGGGTTTACAACCAGAAGCGCTCATTCTTGGCTTGAATGACAGAGTGGGTGATGCGTTGACAAACTTCAGAATCCTACGATACACCTCTAATTCCGTTACACGTGTTCAGTGTGTGACTGAGACGATGGGATATATGCTGGTTATAGGTCCATTTGGGAGACACGTGTTTTGAATTCGGAAAGCACAGTCATTCTCATGTCACCTGATGCCTATCTTTTGTAAGATGATGACACTTTGATGCTTGAGTACGACTCGGTTGTGCAACCCATACTACAGGAAGCGAACTTCGTAGTAAAATATCAGCGACTGCCAAACACCACAAAAATCTCTAGGTTTTTTGTGTGGTTATTTTCATGTCACCAACTTGAACGGGTGTGCACAACAGACTGACTGTCAACACGTCAGTTTTTGACACGTGTTTGCTGCACACTAACAAAAATCATTCCGAGCACTCTGGACTCGTGTGTTCAGGAGATAAAGATCCCAAGTAAACTGTTCGATGGACACGGGATATCATGAACACATTTGGCTAATCACGCGTATACTGAAAAATGTGGCAGCACAGTGTTCCGGATTGGCAAAAAAGTATTCCTGGCTTTTTTAAACAAGGAGACAAAGCCATAAGAATTGAGCCCATTTGTTTGCAGTTGCGATGTGTACTAATGGGGTTCTGTCCGTGAAAAAAAAGAGGTTTGCACCGGACTGTTAAAATGTCAAAATAAACAACAAACTAATAGTCAAGAATTGCATGTTGTTGATAGTTTGCTAGAACCTCAGCTTTTTGTGTTGCCGAAGAAAGGGGTAAAAATCGTTTACCCACATGCATCCTTCTGCACTATGGTCTAGCTTGGTTTCTACGCTCGTCGTTAAGTCTTGTTACCTTAAGAAAGATAACGACTGGTTAGTATTAAGTGCTGTAAATGATCGTTCGGAGTATCTGAACGTAATACGAAGGTTTTGCACTTATAACCGACTCGAAAGAAGCTTGAACGCTACCTCGAAAACGAGCCGAAAAAGTGGTATTGACCAATTTTGGGACACCAAATTCCTGTAAGCTAACCGTCACCGGCACCCTCACACGAAGATGTGCGCGATTTGCTGCCAGACCAGTGATATCCTGTTGTAAATACCGTCACTTTGATGAGAAAAAACCACTTGACTGTTCCATCACTTGCCCACTTTGGCCTAAGTGAGCTGGCGCCAAACTGGCAATCAACACTCTTACGAGGTACGTAATATAACTTCGTACGTATATGGCACACACACGTATATGGCATGCATATGGCTGAAGACAGTGATTTTTGTGTGCTAAAGCTGAGACCTTTTTTATAATGTTGAATGACACTGTTTTTAATTCGTATATGTGCAGAGTTATATGACTGGTCAACATCCTGTCATTTCTTGCAACTCTTGACACAGCTGTATTTTTTCACTTCCATTTGCAAGGAGGAAATTGCGACGGACCAAAGTGCTCAGCATTTTATGAAAACGATGTCATGTAGTCTACATAAGTAGAGTGACGTTACAACAATACTTCGCACGTTGATTCCCCTGTATCTTTCCATTCCGTTTTTTATCGACCGAAACCCATAAGCGCGAGTTTTTGAGGTGGATATTCTCCATACGGCTTTTTTTCAGTTCAGTGCTGACGCAATATTGCAACTTACGTCGATAGACAACTTAAATTTAGGGCCAAGACCAGATAGACACTAAGTTATGGTATGTTGTGAACAGTCAATATTTTAACCAAAAAATCATCCAAATTACAACTTAAGGTTCTCAGCTGGCAGCTGTTTTGGTCGTTCGTTTGTTAGATCCCTATTCATGAGATCCAGAAAACAGCACTACACTTTCGCAATGTTAATTTTTGCCTTCGTGAGGAAACTCGAAAATTGTCCGAACAACCTCAAAAGTACTCAAATCGTCTGTTGACATTCCTGGTCAATCATTGCGTCTTCTGTCCCACGAAACCCATAAAACTAATCCCTAAGATTTTGGAATTAACCGGCTTAACCTCCCTGGCGAATACTCAGGCAATCTATAACACAGACATCATTCTCCAATAGTCCATTCATGCACCAGACGACGCCTGCTATCTATTTGCTCCTGTTTATACCTCCACCTTTCTCGATTAATTCCAACTGTCGGTCACTTCGAACTGAACGTAAACAGTCAGGATAAGTTGACAACCTATTCGTTTATGACGATCATTGTTTCGATTTTTACGTCGTTCATTCCATTGCTAATCTCTTGAGTAAAATTTACCAAATTTGAAACGGCTGATACCCAGGTGATCAGAAAAGACAGCCATTTGATAAAGCTCTGCGTATCAGGAAATCGAATGACGCATTACTAAAACGAAACCAATAACTGCGCCTCATATGACGGCGAAATATGTATGAAGCTTCAATGTTGTACACGTAACGACCGGGAGCAGTAGAACAATTTCAATAGTTGGCATACGCGTCCTTGATCACACCGGATACGTTAACTCACGTCACGTGACTTTTGTGCGTTTTATGAGAAGTCGCCGTCTAGACTCATTCATGACAGTATGTCACTGACTTTTTCTTAACAATTATTGTGTTTTTGAACGATATTGTGGCTCCATATTTGTACATTTTTTTGCCCACCACATATTTAGGACACCGTGCTTTGCCTTGTCACAGTCTATTGGTCACGGCTCCGGCAAAACCGAAACGCTCGCTGAAAAGTCAGCTATGAATGTTGTCAGAAGCGATCGGTATTTCCACTGCTTTCGTTAATCCAGCTAGAACCAGACTGAATGTTTTGACAACATCAGACAGTTTAGCATTGGAACGACAGTTAGCTACCAACGGATAGATGAACCGCCACAGATAGCCCTGTTTCGCGCTGCTACACGACCGGTCCACATTCGCACATGTGAAATTCGTAGCCAAGAGAACGGGTATTGGTCGTCCTTTTCACCGTTTATAAAAGTTAACTCCAATGAGTTCAGTAATTAATCGGAAAAAGTGTCAATAACATGGCTTTTTCTTCGCTGTCTCATTGCACTATGCTTGTCAAAGGAATTACACCCTCAGCTTATAATCACCCGTGGCTGCCGACTCTGAACATTGCGAAGACCGTGAGCCTTAGTTCCGTTTTAGCCGCTGCCACGTAAGTTACTTGACATACGAACAATGCTATATTTGGATTATACAGAGCTGTCGCGGCTTCTGTTTACCCACACGTATCATCTTCGACTTCCGGTAATTATCACATTAGAAACGTCTGAACGACTACAGCCAGAAAAAGTTTCCACATAAGATGGCTATCCAATCTGTGTTACACTACACTAGAACCTACACACTGTATATGATAGGTTGGTGTGTGCGTGGAAGTACTGAGCACAATGAATGAAAATCGGTAAATATACACGTGGTCTTCTGACAGAACCGACAAACACTTCGCATAACACATATTGGCGCTCCCGTCAGCTACAGAAATCGATATAACACCAAATGATCACTGAGTACATATAGATGGATCGTATTGCCTTGACCTACAAATGAACTGAAAGCAAAAGCCGAGCTCGAAACGAAATGGACTAGCGCAAAAATAATGCGTGCATTAAAGTTAGACGCAAAATTCGTACCGTAGCCATCCCTCTAAATTTCAAGCATCTGTCCTACCGGTAAAATTAGGTCTAATGTTTATCCGCAGTTGAGTTCGTAACCAAACCGACTTCGTTCCCATGCTCCAGACAAAATCTGTTGCAGAGTGACCACACCAGTAGGACACCTGCGTGTTCATTAATTATGTCACTATACAGCTAGCTGACCTAGTAATGCCAATGTAATCTTCCTAAAAGTAGCCATGACTATGAAAAAATTTCTGTCGAGAACAATTTAGAACAGATTGTATTTATGTATTTCGTCAAATTTAGCCAAGAAAATAATTGTCGAAAATAGGTGCTTTCCTGATTATCAATGAAATTCTACAGTTTTGAATGTCATTCAAATTGTGCCCGATTTCCACACACCCAAATTGGTCAGGATACCAGTATTTGCCTTTTGAACCATGAAATTAATTCATTCCGGATTATCTCTACACAGACCTAAGAGAAACTGCTCTAATGGGTACTTGAGGAGTTAAGTTGCCAGTCCAATCAGTAGTCTCCAGCGATACTCAAATCAGCATAGGTGAATGTTGCAAATTGCCTATTTCAAAACCTTTCTTCCACGAAATACTCATCTATGGAAATTATTATACGGCGTATGTATTGCGGCATTGTTTTATTGGGAAATGACATTTTTGCCTCAAAGGACAGTGGAAAACATTGTGCTGTAGCGAAACTTGTTGTCAGTTTCTTTTTCTAAAACGAGATTGTCAGTCCACTGAAAAACCGCTCCACATCACTGCTCATAATCCATGGTGGTCTGGCTGTTTAAAACAAGCTAATGAACTGGGAATCAACAAGTGAACATCGTCCCAAACTTATACATCGGTATGCATCGCGAAGACAACTGAACGGAAGGAAACACCAACAGATGTATTCATCGCACATCCCGTTGATCAACAAAGTTTCACATACGGCCATGGCCACCAGACTTCAAAAGCACTCAAAACAGGACGAAAATTACACCGTTGTTAATAATTCGCACACCGAGTGCCATTTAGTGGCGCTCCTGTGGGGTGCGAGCTTCTAAACCACTGCGTTGCACGCTAGCAGATAGAGTCCAGGTCCACACAGATAACCAATCGCTAATCCTAACACCATTCTTCACCTCGGGTCATGTTCATTGATCCAAAATGATTGATCCACAAAATTTCAAACAGTCATTTGACGTCACATTACAATGAGCAGTGTGGGAACCACACTAGTTCGGATCGGACAAAGGATCAAGGGATACAGCAGCGCGGAAAGATGAACATACAAACAAGCATTAATACGTTATTTCAGTCAAGAATTTCAGTGAAGAAGACAGTAGGCTACTATAACACGATTTATGTCCAGACAAATTTCGGTGCACCTTGACGAGTGCATACTACAGACCATTTATATATAAGTATGAGAAAGATACCAGAAAAGGCGAATTGTCAGAGTGCACAATCACTGTCACTACCACGGTAGAGACAACCCCAGAAACAGTTGTTACTGAACATACAACACGGGTTTGAACTATCGGATTGCAATCGCTTCGGCATAGCGCAGTGTTAGCCTGTTCGCCTGACGTTGAGTAGATAACGCGAAATACCGTTGTGGGATCACATTAGTGTTGTGTCATTAGAAAATGACGCGCAATAGACGATGCAGGCCCTTTGTTTCTATACCCGAGTGTGACGTCATTTGTTCGCGTGACTTTCGGGATGTGCTCCATGACCTGGTTCACAACTGACGGTCAATCCTGTCTATGTAGGATGCCCCGCATTTACATCGATAGTCACATATAAGGTTGGGTTCGACTGAATCGAGTACCGGTTGTATCACACAGGGTGTCGGAATACGGAAAGTTCTGAACAGAATCACTGGGACAACTGCATTATGTGTTCTCGCGATAAAACTGACCAGTCGACAGTGGATAAGTTGGCATACATCATCACCCTTGAAGGGAAGATGAAGAAATACCAGCTTTTTGGACACTGTGTCAGATCGAATTCCTATATCGATTGGCTGTTTAAATCTTGCAATAAACGGTTTTGGGTAACTGTTTTGTTGTACGGTGATCTCTAACAGGACCATCACTTCTTAAACAGCATCTTCAGTGCAAATACGTCTGGCCCGATCGAACAAACTTTGTTTGTAGAATCAGTGAACAAAGCTTTCAAAATGCAGGTACTGACCTGTTTAAGTCCTCTTGCGATGGACACTTCGTTGAATCGAGCCATCTGCATTTCTCCTGATGCATGTATCCAGAAATGGGGATACTCCAACTTCTTGATCATGTGCCTTTATACAAGAAAGCAGATATTCGATACCTTCTTCTAGGGGAACGCTCGTAAACAGCAAATCCATATCAAGTGAACGTAGATAAATACTCATCGCGAATATTCATTGTCGCAAGTAAGCCAACAAGTTCGAAATTATCTTTCACACTGAAGTGAGTAACTCGGAAGTTCGGTGAACAACTTAGCTACTTTGCGTTGTGGCGAGTGAACCGGAAAAAATTGGCCTGAGTAGAAATCCAGGTGTGTGAAGTTCCGGAGTACATACAGCTGTGGAACCTGAGTTCCAGTGGACTGTGGAGAATCAAAAGTTGCTTCGTTGATGAGGCATTGATGTACGCCAACTTATTCACTGTCGACTGGTCAGTTTTATCGCGAGAACACATAATGCAGTTGTCCCAGTGATTCTGTTCAGAACTTTCCGTATTCCGACACCCTGTGTGATACAACCAGTACTCGATTCAGTCGAACCCAACCTTATCTGTGACTATCGATGTAAATGCGGGGCATCCTACATAGACAGGATTGACCATCAGTTGTGAACCAGAGTCACGGAGCACATCCCGAAAGTCACGCGAACACATAACGTCACAGCCGCGCATAGAAACAAGGAACAGTTGATAAAGTTTGTTTTAATCAGTAGGCCATTCATAGATCTAGTTTTTCAGGTAGCTTTTTCTATCTTGCTCACAGTTACAAACAGTACAACCGCGGTTTTTCCAGTACTTCACACAATAAAACTGGTCGTTTTGTTTTCGTTGTATCTTTTGTCTGATTTGCCTCAACGTTCGATACGGATTTCCGTAGTTGATTACACCGACTGGAACAGAAAATCAACTGGCGAGCTTCGTACAAATTACCAGTAGCTTCTAAATTTGCTAATGAGTCAAATATTCTGCGGTGTTCCACGTCATACTGCCTTCAGTGGCATTATCCTGTTCACGTTGACTATTGGTCCATTTCAGCTTGTTCAACGTGTTCTTAAGAAGTATAGTTGAGCTGCAAACCATTCCAAAGCTGTTTTTATTCTCGTATTCATATCAAAAGGATAGGAATTCCAAGATGATATAGGAATGGTGTCTTTTACTCCATGGAGAAGATCGTTCGTGAAGCGGAAGTGTGTTGCATACCAAACGCATGAGGTCTGACAGAACACCATCGGTTCGTCCGAAATAGATTCCGCAAATTATGTCACCAACCCATATTCCTGCTACCAGATGCTGAAGTTCACCTGTGGGTACATAGGGCATTGTTTTTGCGCGATGAATATCAACGATGTGTGATCATTTAATGTTGTGGTTTTTCTGTCGAAAACGTTAATAAATGTTAACAAGGTGTCCTATTGCGTGGAACATAACCAGTAGTTGTTTCCTAATCTGCACATGATAATATGGCGTTTGTACACATTCAACGTCAAAAATCAAGCAACCCACCATGTTGATCTAGAACCATACTGACAACATCCTTTGAGTGGGCACAACAGGACAACTCTTATGATTTTATAACCATCAGTGAACCGACCTTTGAGTTCCATCACCGTCATCTTTTGCCCTTCCCATAAATATATTTGTATGTTAGACTAATCAAGTTTCCAGTATGATGCATTAATCGGGTAAGTATCGCCTCCGGTTTAGCCGACTGCCACCGTCTTAATTAAAGCAGGTATTTCTTTCATCGTTCTAATCTCTTCCGCATGGGGTTTCATTTTAATTATATCTGCACGTGCTCACGAAACAGACTTCTTCTTCACAACGTTGCCTTTTGACCCGTTTCGATTCGATTTTGTGCCAATAATTCCACATCAAATTACGTCTCACTTCATATTTTCAGTGCATCACACTACACGATAGTATATTTTCAATTGTGAAGGTTACAAAGATTGATTTGCTGAAAGTATGCGACACGCAATACGTTAAACTCATGTGACAGACAGAGCCAGATTACAAGGCGCACCAAACACATTTAAATAGCTCGATTAGTCCTTTAAGACAAGATGACGAAGCTGCGCTCAGATCATTGTTTGTGAAGTTTTTTGCTCTCGACACTTCAAGTAACATGAAAGTTAGTGTTGGTAGAGGACACAATATCTAATTTTCGGTCAACGCCTACTCATGAGTCATCCGTTTTTCCCACGAAAGAGCACTGACCGGTTGACTCAACTGGTAGGCTCATAGATTTTCTCACTTCACCCCGTCAAACAACAATCCTCTCAAATTGCGCTCCCAATTAGTAATAACATACACCTGCCGTGCATATCAAAAAAGACTGTGAGCAGTCATCGGTTTGAGACAGCTTCAGGTTAATATCAAGTAGTTAATCCCTATCAATGTCCTGAACGATCTGTCAGGAGCAAATTACGTTGAAAGGAATAAGCCGAAACAAGTAGTTAAATGTCAGACTACGAAGTTTCACTGAATTGTTCGAAACAAGAACAAGTTCGCGGGTTTCTATCGCCTTGCTTTCTGAATTCTCCAAGTCGGCGGTGATTGTGTCTTCTGGTCTCAGTCGGAAACACTGCCGCACACAAAGGTTACATTATTCTTCACCATGGTTCCCCGATAAGCCTTATCTAAGAGAATGTTGAGTGAAAAAACCGAGCCAAATTATAAACTTACTGTATAGCTAATAGCAGTAAGACTGTCTTGAACTTTACCTATCTTTTACTGTACTTCACTTTTTCACTCCATGCTTTTCTTTTGTGGATCTGTCTATATTCAGAGCTCTTGGCGATAAGCAAAGTGAGGTTTCACAAACATTCCATGGAGATCTGCTTCAATGCCGCAAAACATTCTGTTGAAAATGAATTTCAGGTGACCTCATCGATCTATGTTTTTTTTCGATTTTACACGTTTACATGTTTCCACAAAAAAAACTGTGGTTTCTCCGCTCAATGCATAGAGCCAGACATTTGGTTAGACTTTTCATTGTTATCTATCGAGTCACCTCATAAATCTCGGAATTTAATGTACTGCACCAGTGACCTGAAATCAGTAAGCCTGATGATTGGAGAATATACCAAACAATATGGGTCTTCTGAATGACTTGCGCATGGGTTGTCCCGTATGAAAATTGTCAATGTTGCTCATGAAACTGGGTACAAAGATTTCTGTCTATATCCGCGTTAGCGAGTTCACTCGCACTTGAATGGGTATTGCAGATTCAATGTCAGTTTGAGGCTGCTACATTTTAAGTGTGATAGGGTTGGAAAATTTGATACAAAGTATACTGTTGCTTTCAAAAACTATTCACTTCAACATTGGGTTCTAAAATGATTATATCGTATCTAGCGGTAATGCGCTATATGTGGTGTAGCTACGTGTGTTGTCAAGTTCACTTTATTCACGCATTGAAATTCAGTTTGCAACATTATTAAAATGTTGTGGACTGTATGGACGGCAAAGAACCCCATGTTTAACAGATGGACACTCGCATAACAAGCTAGGTGGATAAACAGAAAAAGCTGCCTAAAAGATACAATGTAGTATCGTAACAATCGGTTCAATTTTTTGTGTCACTGAGACTAGCCACTTGCCTATGTGCAACAGTACTTTGGTATAACTCCGATCAAACGGTGTTTGATGAGGCCCAAAATTCTCTCCCTTTCCTCCCACCTTGTTTAGCACAACGAAACCGCGCATATTTCCCTCGTTACTTTGGCTGGAGGGTAATGACAGCTAATTTCTCAAGTAGGGAAGAACACAAGTTATTTACTCAAAAGTTCTTATGATTGCGTGTCAGTGGTGCAGGTTTTTCCATAAACCCGTAGGACCTAATCCAGAAAAACTATCCCTTTGGGAGTAACCGCGGTTATCACATCCACGGACTATCAAAGCCCCGGTCATTTCGCATGACCAGCCAACCAAATCTATTCTAACGCCTCATAACTGTGCCCCGTACCCAGCCCAGTGGGATCAGTCACGGGTTACTGCACGACCTACAAATCGGAAAACAGATCACTTGTGTTGACTGAATATTTTGTAGATAAATACGAATTCTGTTCTTTCCCTTTATCAGTTTATGACCTGCAACTAACTTCGCATCCAGCTAACACAATAGCAAATAGTACATGAGCCCAGTAGTTCTAACTAGGCCATATGTTCGGTTTCTAATAAGAAGTCCGCGGTTTAAATCAATAATGTAGTCGAATAAATGGTACTCAGAGTCGATGAGGCGATAGACAGAAGTCGTGAATACTATTTCAGTCAGTGTTCAGCTTTCCTCAATGGGGTTGTAGTTAATTTTATCTTTAACTAAGTCTTATGTGTACTGCGAAATATTTATTCTGCATGCACATAGGTGGCAACTTGAACAAATTGGAGACAATTATTCTGCATAAATCGGTGTGAGAAATTACAAGATGAAGACCATTACAATTGCTTCCAATTTGTTTTATGTAAATGAGCAATCAAACTGTCAGTATGGTTTTGCATAGTCCACGCTATACCACCAACCCATTCCAAACCAATGTGGCTGTCAGCGTTATCCATGGGCACATTGGCCAAAGTGATTCTGAATGAAGTTAAAATCAGTCGTCCAATTTGTGTAGTTGTTGCCAAGTAACGTAATATGGTTTCACGCTGCCAGGCTGTCTATAATTAGAAGCAAATTAACATACCTGGAATCGATTTAACTGTGCTATGATTAGTAACCTGTGTGGTCATCATTCTACATTGATCATGACATAAGTAGCTAACATAAGTCCATGGCAACTGGAATATCCTGCGTAACATATAATCGCTTGATAGCAGAACGATGTTTTCAGAGAAGTACGCCTGCTTCGTGAATTTTAGGGGTTCTACATCCACAAATAGTAATTAACAAGATCCTGCTGTAACGAGTACCACGTCGAGTACATCTGTCCATTAGTATACTCGATTATTATGTATAAGCGATAGTACACTCAAACTCCACAAATAATAGTTGATCTAGGCACTAACGTGAACGCCAGGTAATGTTCGGCTTAAAATTATTCATTTAACCACTCATCCTAAAGACTAGTTGCTTCATTTAACGAACTACACGTATCAGTATACTTCAAACTCTGAAAGAACATACGATTACATTGGTACTGCAACAGGACGACTTGTAAAGATGTTAGCTTTCATTGATTCCAAAAATACAGGGCCTGTACCCGGTTTGATGCGTTATCGAGGTGTCACGTATACCTGAAGAAAGAATATTGTTTTTTTGTTCAGAAAAACTTTAAGCATTTTATCATAATTATTAGATTCACAAATAGGCAAGCCATCCAAGGTGGGTGAATTTTTAATGCAATATATCATATTTGGTTAGGTGGATCAAACGAAGTTTAAATACGCTATTTGTATTCCATGTAAGGTAAATTTTGCAAGCTTGTCTCACCTTTTATACTGAGGAGAACATTGCTTCACTCAGTGAAGTAGCTGTGAGGGACACAGGAAAGTAGTTTACTCCTATCATCAAGATGAAATTGCATTTTTTTGGTAAGAACACGCTTTATATTCAACCTACGATTTCCAAAATCCGATTCCCTTTCCAGGTTTCTAGGGTATCCACATAAATTATCATCTGTCAGACCATTGTCATACCACAAGTGTGTGTCAAACTAAACATTGCCTGAGGATCCAGGCGGATTTTTTAAAATAAAATCGAGGGTAGTTTGGAAGTGTTATTCAAAATATGTAATGGAGACTTGCACCAGATTCTTGACCTCAAGCAATATTTAATCTGTCATTGGTTAGTGTTCATTTGGTCTTATTTTGGGTTGATAACTTGGGTAAATATTGATCTAAATTTTGAAAAGACAACCTTATCAAAAGCCCTGAAACTTGTCCGTCATCTTCTGATCTCCACGCCCCCAAAACGAGTGTCTGCTACCGGTTATGAATTATTACCTCAGTATTTCTCAAATATTCTTCAGTTTGCATGGTGATAGTTGACAGGAAATCTTCACTAGCTTCATCCTACCACACATCATCAGCACGATTTAAAATTTGTAAATGTTTGTCCAGTGATCACATTGACTAGTGGCTTACTGGTTGGTTGATATAAGCAAAATCCCACTCATAGCTGATGGTAGCTATGGTATTTAGACGGACTTCACAGCCAGAAATTGTAACCTACTCCAACTAGGCTGAGCAATTTTGAACTTAGGTTCATTGGTGCAAAGTTGGCAGGACATACTGTTCTTTCTGTTCGGGTGACCGAACAACTTGAGCTTTTGTCTTAAACTTGTCGTTGAGCGGAGTGACTCGGACTTCTGGAAAAATTAATACCATCACCACGTTTATACTGTAACAAAAAAATGTGTGCACACTATAATTTTGTGCGACCACTTCATCGGCTCACAAATCAGTCTAATTCTTCAAACACAAACGAATCTTGTGCCCACACAACCAATCCTCCTCAGCTGTTTCATCTTCATTCACTTTAAGCTCCCTGTCTGTTTATGCTGACCTCGTCAGAGTTTCAGAACTTCAACCTTGATTGACTTGTGATTCTCCACCCTAACAAAAGTTTATTCGTAGATCCCGCTTCTACACTGACTCTCAGTTCATATGTGCACACATATATTCACGTATCTTTAGATATCTGTATGTATAACAATGTTCCTTGAGGCCGTTTTCCCAATTCACATATGATGATCAATTATTGTTATGCAAATGCCATGCCACCCCCACCACAACTCATTTGGTAAATTTTTAACGACAGAAAAATAAAAGCCTGGTGAAAGCAACTGTGTACGCCATTTGTCCTGCGCCAGTCAATATGCCTATGAAGAAACTTGAAAACATACCCACCTGCACCCACTACTGACTGGATTGAAGACCCATCTGTGCAGTTAACTCGATAAAGTGATCACATATGAATTGCTTCAAACAGTTCGGTTTTTCAAAGCTAATTAGGCCACGTTTACCGTTGGGGTTTTTCAATAATATCATTTTTATTCCCTAAATGCGTTATTCCGTAAGTAATCGTCTCCTTGAAATCAACGCACTTTGTCTCCTAGTCCATTTTGCATAATAGTATCTGCCAGCATGCACCATTTTCATCATTCTGAGACCAACCCGTAGATTTTATCAATTGATGACTCAAAGCTGCGGAACAGTTTACCTGGAGACAAGTTCAGTGAATAGGTTATTCCATCTCCATTGTTGTCTGGCAATCAACTGGAACTTCAAATGAGACTTTCGTTCATTAACTCATTAACTTTCGCTTGAAAGGAGTGGGATGACGAAGCTGAAGCGGGTGTATATAACATGTTCGTTTTGTACAGCCTTCAGTCATGTAGAACACTTGACGAGGTGCATCCAGCACTGCAAATGTAGGGAAGATATTCCGTATTTTTAAAACCCGTGAATTACAATCGCAAACCTACGGTCAGAAAGAACGATGCGAGAAGGCAGAAGTGCATAGACATCCGTCTGATGACACAACGCGAAATTCCGGTTTTTAGTCGCTTCTTCCACATACTAGAACGTAACCGATAAACGGACTCATCGTTGCAGATTGGAGAATTCCAGATGGACGGATGGATAGTCTGTTCGCAGAGAACATGTTTGACTGTCAGAAGATTCAGTTTTATCTCCCGGTCTATTCTGTTTGACAACTCTGACTCCGGGAAGACAGTCTTGTGAAATGACAAAGCCGTTTTCCCCAACTGGACAATCACCGTTTCAAATTAGGCGAAAACTTACTTTGTTCGCGATAGACAAGCCAAATATGTATCCGGAGACGATTTACTTAATTTGTAAGGTAACCCAATGAAAACTTCTATACTTTTTACGGTAAGTTGCGTCCCCTTCTCGACGTACAGTTGGCTGCGATGCGCTGAGAACGTGTTCGGATAGTCTTTCGAGCGCAACACACGTATCAGTAATCGCAATTCGCTCTCTGTTGTTTCGGCCGTGCATGTTTTTCTGGTTCTATAGAACAGTTATCAAACGAGAGAACGTACACGACGCAACCGGGGTAAAGCTAAAGAGTTGAAGATACTGTCCTGGTCTGATACATTGCATGTCTCCTCGTCTCTTCAGATTGCCTGTTAATTAACTCATCAAGAAAAAACATTAAATTATCGGATTGATTATCACATTTAAAACAATTATTCTTATAAAGTGGGTTAAACTTAGCCAGACGATCTCGAAGTTGAACCTGGTCTTTCGCGATTATTACGATATCATCCAAGTATCCCGTTTGAAAAATAGTTTGAGTGATTGCCTCTGACAATTTTTGTATCAGTTCTGTAGTGAGATCATCCGCAAGCAGTGGACCCATCGAGCTGTTTATTGCTACTCTGTCGGCTCGTTTATAACTATCACGTGGTTTTCCAAACAGGGTCAAATTAACACAAGAAAGCCGCGGATAATCTTTCGTTTGTTTCCAATGAACGGGCTGTTTGTTCACATTGATCAAATGTTGCAGGTTTGTAATTGCAAAGTATACGAAGTGATTTAATCTCGCGAGCTTCAAGTTCTTTGTATACTAATCAGCTACATGTCTGTCATTGTTCCTCACTGGAAAACAATGCTCACAATCGGTGGCACATACTTCACTGGTCTATTCGGCACAGAATGTACAAAAGAGTTGGAGGTGGTCCAGCTCGATTGTCCGACTGTGTGGATTGGCTTCAATCCACTCTTAAAAGGGTGATATGTGCTTCCTAGAATTTCGTCTCATCGAACAAGATGCCCAGTGCGAAGTCACTTCAGGCCTCCCAGATGCAAGATTTAGACGGGATGGAATTTCTTAGTACGTATATGCATATCCTCATGTCAATTAGTGTGAACCTTTCATGACTTAATTGCTACTGATATGCTTACTTACTTCTAATGAACTATACAGGTGTACTTGTCTTTTCGCAAGTGAACAAGTGCTGTGGCTTTTGGATAGATTGATATGTAACGACTACATTTTCACACATGAACTCTTTAGTAAAAGCGCTGTGACAGCAAGCAATTGTGCTATAATCCCTCCAGAATACCTGAAATTCAAATGCTTGCGTGTATTTGTGAGTTAGAAATTGCCAACAGTCTAATTAGCACTCTGATACAAGACCGGAGCTGGTTTTAAAGCAACCGTCAATAAGTGTAGAGTGAAATCAGTCTTCCGGCAAACTTTAACCCCGATGATCATCAAGCAATCAGGAAGATAGTGCTTTTTCTCTCGATTTCATTACCTGTAAAATAGTTCATTTTAACTCAACGACTAACCTGAAAACAAGAATAGTGAATGAAAACTGCCAAAAACGGAGATTGCATCACCTGTCTTCAATCCACTGTCAACCAAATCAGTGGGTATCGTGAATAAGCAAATCAAATGCATATCGCTACATCCCCTGGTACTATACGCAAACGTTCAACCACATCGACCAACTTGTTCAGCTTGTTCTTGATAAGGAGACCAAAAATCATATATCCTTCTTAGGTGCTCACAAAGAAATGCGAATGAACGCAATATTCAATAATGTTTCTCAGACAGGATAATGAACAATTTCATAGGTTTGTAATCTTAAAATAGAATGATAAACTGTTGCCTTTTCCAACTAACAAAGCATATAGAAATTTTCAAGGAGTGCGACTGCTACCCTCCATAAATTGATACAGAATGCGTCCTATGGTGACGGCTACCCGGAACGACTCACGACTAGGATTATGATCAGAATGCCATCTAAGCTTGAAGTAAAAAAAGTGCGGGAAATGATCCCCTTCTTATTCGAGTGTTGTTCAAAGTTAACAACGCCGCGTACTAACCAGCGAATGGGTCCTACCAAGTAATCAACAGGACGTGTGCCAGAGTTGAACCACACTAGATTTCTGTTTCTTCTATCTTATATTAACGATGGGCCGTTACTGCAAACCTTCACTCTGTGTAGTCTCATTCACCTATTGTTGCGGCGTCAAGAGTGATCTCAAAACATACCCGGGAGCTCCACCCAATTTGTCTGAAACACCGTGAAACAGTCATTCAAAATGTCTACGGACGACAGTGAGCATCAGGTTAAAACCGAACACACCGTCCTTGTCAGGATACTCTGTATTGCTACAACTATCGGCTGCTGGACCTAGCACTATGTCACCAGAAATTCTGTCCAGGCGTTTCGCTACTCTGAGATCAAATCAACCGGGTTAATGTTTAACCTATGCAACCAAATCAAAGAACAAGAGTGGTGTAGTGTGAAAGTTAAGTCACCAACAACTAGTCGACTAGTGGCCGGATTTATCTGTAGAAAACTCTGATTGATGTTCCGATTTTATCCGATCACTGTTTTGTGTGATTGTATCATCTAGAGATGAATGAAAGAAGCAATATGTAAGTTTATAGATCTTCGTTTCCGTTTTGCTGATAGACAGCTGAACTTCTGGTTATCCAATGTTCCACACGTCCGAATTTTTCATTGGAAACGTCTAGCCATTTTTCCATTAAACCCGGGGCTGACTTCTCTTGGACCTCCCAGTTATGTTGACTCCGTGAGACGCGCTGCCATATGCAGCGTTTCACTGTCCGTTCCATTTTTGTCTAACTGACTTTTTCCAAAATAACGATATACAATTACCAGACGGTTGGATTGATTTCAGTTCCAGCTAATCATCGTCGTGGTTTGTTTGGAAATTCTGTCCGGCTACTAGGTTTACTCGAAGTGTGGTTGATAGCAAGGAGATTTAAGCCCTTTGGTAAGAGCGCACACGTCTTCTCCGCGTTTGACCGCCCATACTGGGGTTTCCACTCAACGGCACTTCTCCGCGGATTTTCCATCCTCTTAGCAATAACCAACGTTTTGTAATTCACATGCCCCTGACAACCTAAATTGATTTAATTTCGTAGGCAAAGCCCCTTAGCGAACTTGAAAGGACAATAAAAACAGACATTTCTTGAGGTTATTGTGGTTAGAATGAGCAGTGGTTGTACACAACCACCAGCTGGACCATTTGCCTTTATATGACGCGTTGATGACGTGTGTGTGTGTGTGTGCCTGAACAACTGAACCAAGCTAGGTGGTCGATCATCGGTGTTCTACGTTCGTACTTCTTAGATGACCTGTGACTTTGTGTGGTTGGTCCTATGTGTGTGTATCAGGACCGTGTTTCCTACCAGGAATGTGAACGACGGATATGCGAGACTAGTTGATCAATGCGAAAATGGAAGGAAAGTTTCCAATGTGCGGACTATGCTTACCGCTAGGTCTGCTCCGATATTAGAAGTTACCTAGTGGTGCTTATTTGTTAAACTAACAATTAGTTCAGAAAGTGTCAGAGAATATAGTGACAACAACGGTCCTTATGTTGTCCACTGATCATCAGTGAGTAATTGGTAAAGTGGATTTAACACAGTCGATTGTGTAACAATTTATGAAAAAAAAACCCGCCCCTCCTGACTGCACTAAACACGCGGATTCATCAGTGGTATTCTTCTCAGGAGTCTGTTCATCAAAAGGGAGAGGAGAACAACTGTTAGCCATCATTCGTAGATCGTCTAGTTAGAAGATTGGACACCTTTTACACGAGAACCACTGTCTACGGGAAACCGACTCAGACCGATCAGATCCTGATTCTGCCAGCAATCATCTCAGAACACCCGAGCAAATTCATATCGGAATTCCGTTCATTAAGGCAAAAACGGATTGCCGGTCATTGAAACTGGAAAAAGCAGATCATAAAACGCTCTGTTCAGTACCTTACATGCAACTATCACCCGGAAAACCTTGTTCTACGATGCCTCATTTGATTTCCTCATAAGTAGGGAGAGCTCAAATCGAAAGGATCTGTCTTTATCGAATTGACCACAGTTAAGAAATTTTATCGAAATTTCTACTACCACTGTGGAATCACAGCGACCAACAAACCGGTGACAACATTTGGAATGTACTCAAGTATGTGAAAGACAAATCGCTGAGTCAAAAACACGGAATGTTATTTGCAAATTGACCAGCAGATGACATTGAACCTGTTTTGACGGTTGAATTGGAAGAAAACCGAATGTTCATTAGCAACAAATAGCATGACCAAGTCATTTGTTGAATTACATAGGCAAAATGGTAATCGTCAGTTCAGTTTAGGAAATGCGGCAATGCTTGACACTACGCGTATGCACGCTGGCTTATTGAAGATTGGCAAGCAGTGCAGGTCAACGATCATGTAGACATAACAGAATTCTATGGACTGAGAAGAAACTGGAGGGACAGATTGACAACTCGATCGAAACTAATATCTTGATCGCGGTGAAACGGACGAACAAGAGATGCACCACCTACCACTCACAGTCTAACGCTGACCGCCTGAAAACTCAACAATTCGCTTTTGGATGTTTGACTCTTACAGATTCTACTTTTTACCGGTTGACATTACCCTTCAGATTAACAGCCAACACTAAAAACGAGGAATTCGGGTACAATCATTTCGTTTCAATACGGAGTCGTATCGAGGTAAATTTTGCAGCTAACCAGCCAACTCAGGTAACTACCCAGCACTAACAGTGTCCAAATTTTGAGCTGCGAAAATTCTCAGCGGTGTACATTTTTTGCTCAAATTTTATCCTTAGTAATAGCGGTACTAATTTAAAATAGGTCAACTGGTTATTGGTTTGAGAACTTGTGTTCTAGCATTGCCACAGTTGTTAAACTGACTGGCTGACCTACGCTAACGAACCAGTTTTCATCTCGTTTTCCTTATCTTTGCAATAAAACCTTACTTTTAACTCAAAACTCTGTGCATTGTTCCGCTCTCACTCGTTGGTTTTAATGTCCATCTTTATCGGTCATCTTTGTCGGTCTCCTCGTTGGTTACTTTGTCTGAGCACTTCACCAGACAGTTATCCAAATGAAATGATATCTGTTTATTTGACCTGGTTCACTCTTTCATATCGAACAGTGTAACTTGTTATAAACATTTTAACAAAAATATCTTTTAGACATCCACAACCATTGCCAACTCTACGTAGTTCTGATTTTTCTCCTGTATTCATGTTCCATAAACATTATTCCAGTGAACCACATGAGCAAACATTCCTGAATCTATCCATCTAGGCAATTCGGTGATTGAGGGCATGGTCTGATTACATTTGCAACATGTATGTCGGTCAACAGCTTGCAATAATTCCCAAATCCATAGTCAGGTATTGATGTCCAAGGAATTATGATTTCCCAGGTCACCTAACACCCGAAGTGACACATTAGGTTCAATGATTAAACAGGCTTAGATGATAAGATATTGACGTGACCTCAAGTGAAGTGTAGTTGTATTAGTAAAGGATGTGAACACTTGAAGAAAGAAAATATTGTATAAATTATAAAATCATCTGTCTTCTCATTCAAGTAGTATTGATTCTCGCCTTCCTACTACGAACTGTGTGTCGTGTAAATCGACGGGTGGAGTTTTGTTCCTACGTAATAATTAACTCAAGTTTTTCTCCCTTTGGAATAAATCGAAAAATGTGTACATAGACGCGCATAAACTCACACAAGTAATCAGTCTTTGCCTAGGAGAAACGAAAGTACATGTTAAGAAACTAAGAAGCCCTAGTTACCCCTGGGCTTGAAAGCGACATTGTGACAGAGATAAGCAATCCCGAGTTTCATCAGAACCTTAGGATTGACCCCTTCCACATCCACCTCAGCTGATGTTCAACCTGAAAGTTTCAGTGACTGGACTCGGCTCCTTCATACCTGGAGACCAATTCTCACGTTAGCATACTGCCATGTATAGACGTTGGACAATCCGATCCTCGTTCAGACTTAACAAGCCTCACCATACAGCATACCGCGACCATATTAGCAAAATTTCTCAACCATACAGTTATCGCACGTGCGTTCGATGGATGCTTCCCAATTGATCCATTGTGAATTTACATACAGTTTCCACAGATCCTAATAACCGGTGGTATTAGAAAAACACCGAATAGGAACCGTCGTTAATCGCCGTTTATTTGTTCGCCAATCTAGTTGTCTAATCCAGTTCCGTCGTCAATCAGTGGTGTTCACTATTCATGCAATTTCTTTGTTTAATGATATCCCCAACAAACCCCATCCGAGCATCCAATTCTGCCCAAAAGTCTGTGAGAGGATCGAGTGTAGTTTGCCAAACCACTTCATACACAGGCTATTCGACGTCAGTGCGGCCGACTGACATTGAGTTACTTCGTGTAAACAAGTAATATCTATTTTCAAAATACCCAGTGGTTAAAACAATCGATTCCTTGGAAAAGTGTGAAAAGAGCTGATGAAACACGAAAGCCACTAGTTACATGCAGTTCGTACTGACTCATCAGTGTCAGCTCTATAATAAAGTGGACGAGCGTTCCAAAACAAACAATTGGAAGTGGACAATAAATCAACTGGTTCGGACAGGTCATTAAGTCCAGGGGACGGTCAGGTTGATGAACAGTTGTTTCTGAGGGCACACAAAGCCGACTTGATTTGATCGACTATGACCGTTTCGGCGAACTGCCGGAATCTTGGGTTAGAATGAATGCATAAGACCTATCTACAGATGGAAAGGTGAGCACAATGTCTCTAGCAACTGAGGAAACTTGCTGTTGACACGCTTCACCAGCATTGCCATTATCCGATAACAGATTTCTTCAAGCAAATTCTCCTACTTTTGTGGGTCCAAGCAGCTGACCGTTCTGCCTATGTAACTTTCTTCAGAGTTACACACAAACTGGTAAACAAAATGTTAAGTGGCACTGATAGGCTGACCTTCTTCGGATGGATCTACTAGTTACTGCTGGGTCTGGGCAATTACACGGAGTTCGGCTGCATTGAACGTTCATCCAACTGAGTTTCTCGGTCGCTGCGTTGAGTGATGCAGAGTGTAATCACCATTAAAGGGCCACAACATGTTGACCCTCTCTTCATCCATAGTAGCCATCTCTTCAGGTGGACCATTCGTCTTATGTGCCCCCCTCCATCTAACTGTCGATATCTTTTATGCATTCAGACACCTGTTGCGTCATTCCAACTCAATATTCCGGAGATTTGCGGGTACAGCCTTTTGAGGGCACGTTATATTCCGAATAACCTGTGTGTGCCGATTCCATTGATGAGCTGACTAAAAATGGGCGATGAATGAAGCTCATGTATCTAGAGGTCTACCGTAAATATTAAAAAGCTGTCCGAATTAAGAAATGGTAAACAAGCAGAGTAAACTGTATTGCGTTTGTCGCGATTACACGTCGATGAGTTAGTCCAGATACGTGTTTTCGAATAACAACCACAACGCCACAATCAATAAGACAGTACTGTACTCCCCTTTTTGTCTGAGGTTGGTATTAGGGCAACGGATGAAGCATCGGGACGATTACTATTTTTCAGGAGCTGTATGTACTTGATAGCTAAGGAATCTTCCAGAATCTTCAGGCAAACCGCACAACTCTGCACAAACCTATTGAATGTTCTCAACATCCGTACTAATCTAGTAACTCCACTGAAACTGAGGTAAACAGTATAGTTAAACGGAATATGACTTTGTTGTTGACGAAAAGGATTGCAAGTTGGTGAATACTGGCAATTTGTTTGCTGTTAAACAGCTTCCAAAATAATTGACATGTCTAAATTTTCCAATTGAACCCTCTCAAGCTCATGGTTCGCTTATGCCACTTTAATCAACAACCTCAGGTGCCAAGATTTGGGGGCGAAATATCTGGTTCATCATGTGAAATTTGTGACAATTACTAATGCTTAGGACACAGAAACAAGACCTCGATTCTCTCAGTCTAGGTTGGTCACATGTTAACACAGGAAGACGGACACCGGAGTCTACGTCGAGATACAATACGTGCTATGATCGGGTCAACACACTTGTGAGTGTTGAAGTCCTATTAGCTGAGTCCATCAATGAAGCAATTCGTTCAATCGTTTTAACGAACATATAACCGGACTTTCCTTTGGCGTGCATTTCTCAAGCGACTTTATGCTAACAAACACACGCACGCATGTTCACAGTGAACTCATCAAGAACACTGTATGCTTTGGATGGGACAGGGAAAGGTGATTATCGTCATTTAGGTTAGATAAACAAGCCGTGCTTTGGAAATTAACTCCAGATTTTAGTTCGTCAGGTCATTATGTCAATTTTGTTCATGAATGGCCTAATGTACACAGATTACAAATATTTCCTGGAGTCAGTGCGTATAAGTGTTGCAGGTCGCCAAAGAACACTGCCGTACAGTTTCGCCATGAAGTCGGTCTAAGCCCAATTCAGTCCCGAATACTTGTAAGTGTGTAGATTTAAGGAACTTGCTTGATGTAAAACGTTGTTTGTTTCGTAGCAGTGTTTCTTTTCGTGACACTGACCTCTGGAAAGAACATTGTATAGGGGTAACAATCCGAACAAGCCTTGCTGAGGTCGAATATCTGCCTTTGATTCTTTTATGATTCAATGAGAATCTAATTTTGGATTTTACTGTGTTAGATTCAAATCATTGACAATGGAGTCTCTTCATATTCAAAAATCTGTTACGCCGATTAACAGAAATTTTAATTACGGTTGTTTGCACAAATTCAAAAACGTTTCCAAATAGGGATGTTTTATATTGTTTAAGCTTGAATTCATCGCCTAACGGTAGTTCAGTACTGGAGCACCCGTTAATGACAGACTGAAATGCTATCTAGAGTTTGGTACCCTGACAGCGAGTGTGGAAAGTTGCCCAGGTGTGTTGTGAGAACGTTCTTAATTCCCGTTACTTGACCATGTCTCTTCTCCCTAATAACCGACCTTGAAACGCCAGTTTTACCAATCGTGACCCGAAAGTGTCCTTGAAGTCAGGCTATTTAAAGTTCTACAGTCTGTAAGACAAGAGTCAGTCAGACATGAAGGTGAGAAGGACACACAGAAGGGAAACACTCCAATAGGGGCAGAGGAAGCTAAACTGACTTACAGTCTGGGCATTGGTGGGTTCGGAAAATATAGCCCACGCATAGGATTGGCCAATATATGCTGGCTAAATTACTTACAGCTTACGCGATGTTTACATTTGATGATGCGATTAGTGAGATATTTTGACGAAAACATCGGCCAGCAAGTTGTCCCTCAATTGTTTTGTTCACACAATGGAATTCAGTGACGATTTTGAAAGGTTTTGTCAAATCGCCCAGCGTTCTCCGAGAGATAGCCTATCACCAAGTTGCCAGAACTACGACCCCGGCAGGCGCCAAACTTACGGAGACCATTTAAGCAGTCCGGCAGTTGGAAACGTAAAACGCTCATCAAGCTTTCGGGAATCGCGTCACGCTGCACACAAAAGAGCAGAGCGATCATCTGGGAACATAAGTACAACAAGGTCGCCCACGGGTGCAGATCGAAATTACTCACAGTGCTCATCCGACGATAGATCACCAACAGAAGTTGGCCGCGTTCCTGTCTTCTGCCAATATAACCCAAACAAACCAAAATCTACCACAGGTGAGGTGTCCCATTATGAACCGGGTTCACAGGATAATTTCAGAGGTTCACTAGCCAGCCCTACGTTAATTCGTGCGGATAGAAACCGAGCTGGCTCAATGAAGGAAACTCGAAGAACCTCCTCCACTCCTAAGGCAGGCTATCGTCCGTCAGCCCCTGCAGTATATCCAACATTTTTATCGCCTGATTACAGAGGGCATCCACATTCTCCAGGACGACATTCTGATAGTGCTGCCGATGAAGACAATCTTGTCACAGTTCGTCGATTTCAACGTAAAAAAGACGGACAAATAATCAGTAAAGGGGACCAAAATATGCCACAAGAAGAATTATATAAATCGATAAATCCCTCGGATTTGTATCGTGCCTCAATATGTCTACCAAGACCAAGCATGAGTGCAACTCCAGCTATTTACACAGATGACCTGGGCAATCATTCAGATTCTTCACTGAGCGACAACGAGGTAGTAGAGATCCCAGCTATCACGACGACATTAGTCAATTCACCCACAATGGACTATGGTCAAAGGCCACCATTGTCGAGGTCACCTGCTTCCACGTTGCATTCGCCAAATGCCCTCCGGCCGGAACTGCGTAATCGCTCCAGATCTTGGGCAGTTGTGTTCCAGTCCAATCAGGGATCACCTCAATCTTGTTCCCCTCCCAATGCAGATATGTTCAACCTCAGTGAGCTGCTAACTGTGCAAGTACTGGGAGCAAGTCGGGTGGGCAAAACAAGCCTTTGCATGCAATTTCAAACATCAGAATCGTTAGATGTAACTCTGGACAGTGGTAAGTCTGTTTAACGCGGAAAATGAGGCATTACAATTTCAACTTAAAGATTTCCAGCTACCTCCACTTGAGGAATAGTGTTGAAATTGCAGCCTATTCTCACGTTAGTCATTAATATGTAGACACAAACTTTGACAACCACGTTATCTGTTTCACTCTAATGAAGTAAACGGTGGCAACATTTAAAGAATCCACACTGAATGATATAATCTATCGAACAGGTTGATTTTCGGTGATTCATCATCACGCCAAATGAGTCAAAATTTGTACAACAATTTTGCAAGTGGTTCTTTAGGGGGGTAATCGGAGAACAAAGATTTAATGAGGTCAGTAAGATCAACGTCAAACTGTACTCAACTACTCACCTAAACAACAGGCAGTTAGAAAGCTTTGGCGAAATGGATTTAGTCGGTCGGAGGCGTATTACACAGGCAAACTCTAATAGCTTAAGCTGTGGACAGAATCCTACGTTTCACTGTCCTCGGTTGGTTGACCTTAACCCAACAGAATGAACGAAATGCGACCAGCATATTGGCATGGTAATTTGACTGACTTTGCTATGCCACAATTGAGCCAAGCCGGGTCGTGTTCACAGACCCGGTCAGATGCGTCTGGTCCTGCGACTAATATGATTAGTTTCGCAGGAACAGATGACAATATACTCGGAACGAGGATGCAGAAACAGGCGCTTTGTCTTTTGGGCATGAGCAGAAAACCGGATTGGGATTGGGCACCGGTGTTGCACCGGTTTCGACTAACACATTGCTGTTGAAGGTATCCCGATATGTAAAACTTCCCTGTTAGACGCAGCTGGTCCGTTTCACTGCTCTGTTACACGAGTCTGACTATTAACCTTCTCACATAGCCCTTTTTTATGAATGTTGCACGTATGACTGCCAATTCTTTAGCGGTGGTGTTATTCATACAGTTTCTTACGGCTCTGATCGCCAAAACTTTAAATGGTCTTTTTCTCAGGGTGAGCAGTATAAACTATTGAGATGAATGTAGTGATCATTCCAAGTACTCTCACTCTGTATCGCGCTGCGAATCGAGCCATCAACGTGACAACGTAAACGGACATCCAAAAGCCTAATTGGTTTTTCATCTGAGTCACTAACGAAAATTGTAACTTTTTGTGTGCGGAGTCGAACTTTCCCGATATACAAGCCAAATTTACTTGCTTGTCGATTACACAAAGGATGCCGTCAACCTGTCTAATCCGAAAATCAAATTGACTTACCGACGACCTAAGCAGTTCGGTTCTCAAATTCCCGCTGAAATCATCTTCAAAAGACGGTCCAAAGGAAGGTCATATATTGTCAATAAATTCTTTCGTCTTACGTTAAGTATACGGCGATACAGTGTGCAGTGCAGCGTACAGTAATGTACAGTGATATTTACCGATCTTAGCTGAATACTCATTTTACCATTTTGCATACAATCACATCGACTATTTGTGGTCCGCTTCGACAGAATGCTGGCAGGTTAGTGTGAAATGTCAAAGGACACCATTAACCACCCGATTGAATTGATGTCCATGAAAGTATTCTCAGAAATAAACAGTTCGTGTAAGTTGTGTTGCAAAAGTTGACACCTGAATGAATCTAGTATGTATAAAAACCACTTGGCCAATGAATGGTAGAGAGAGTTCACACCTATTCCAACCTGATCTGTGTAGCGCATCATATTTGAGAATTTCGGGTAACTCTAACGACCTGATAAGCATAGCAACATTGAGGGTGAATTCTTTCTAATGTAACCGAGTCATTAATTCCATTCTATTTTAAACACCGTAAAGATTTCGATTTTGTTTTTTCGATCTTAAATGATTCATCTCGTCCAACATGCGTTCTCGAAACTCGATTCAGTCTTTTAATGTGCTGTATATTTCGTTAAGTTCGTCTGCTTTGTTGAGCAGCAGTTTGCTAGCACATTCATCAGGCTTAGAAACTAGAATATCATTAATTCTTTTCAAGTGTTCCACTGTTAAACTATGTTTTCTAGCGAGACATTGTTTTGAGGCCAGACTACAGCATAAGTGCCGATAACAAGACGTTACTGGCGTAAACTTGAGGTGCTTCATTTCTAGCCTACTGCGTGGTGTGTAGTGCTGTGATCAACACGGTTGCTTCACAAATATCTAGGTCGGGGTATAACTCCCGGCCGTAACGAGAATATCCATTACCATCCGTCTTTAATTAAATAACTAATGACTGACACGAAGTAAGTATGACTCATTTATACGAATGGCCCATTGCTCCTTTATGCTGGTTAACTTCTAAATTAATAAAGCTACATGTGAGGTAACCGTTTGATCTAGGCTGCTGTTAGACGGGCAATAAACAACAGTGAGATTGATCTCAGCGTATCTGCGGCATACAGAACCATCAGGTCCAGTTGTATTTTTGGTGGTAATTTCCGTTCACACGAAATCATATGTTACGGTGACAGTGCATTAGGGAATTGAGACGGTCCTTCTGATTGGGCGAAAGGTACCGATAATTTGAACCAGCGGTAGCCAGTTAATCAGGATGGACCAGATTTGAGACAGTCTCATGTCCTACTGAGAAATCCTTGTACGCTTTTTCTCTCTATTCGGAAAGGAACATTTTCTAAGGAAGTTATTTTGCGAAAGTAACTTTGTGTACGTATGACGTATCCGGAAAATCAATCCGGCAAAGCCTACGTTGCATAAAAGTCCACTCGTGAATAGTAATTTCATGTACCACACATTGCTGTTGGTGGGGTGCAGTTTTGCATCGTATTGGCCGCTTAGCACTTCACTATACTTAAGCCGGGCTTCAGAGTATCGCCAATGTCATTTTGTTCGAAGTGAACTGATTGTTTCTGAGATTGTTGCGGTTTCTTCAATGCACAAGAGAATAGGAAGATAAAATTCTTTCACGAGAAGAATATGGCTTGGAATTAAAACAACCTAGTGCACATATGAGGTATCCATGCTGAATGGTCTTCAATGTCCCAAGTGTTGTTTGTCTTCATAGTCCACACAAAAGAATATGGTGTCAGTTTAATAAAAACAGAGTGTTCTGGCGTCTGTCACAATAAAGTCGAAAACCGTATAACACAGAAGAGAGCATACAGCAACAAGATTATAACATCAGCCTTGAGGTACGGTTTATGATGGTTCATTCGAACTTGAATCTAACATACTTAGTGATCAATCTGTTAATACCATCAATCGGTTTGAAATTGACTCACATGGGCTGCTACTACACACATCCTAAGTGCCGGGTTCTGACTAGCGTGAGTGAAT
Source organism: Paragonimus westermani (assembly GCA_008508345.1). NCBI lineage: Eukaryota > Metazoa > Platyhelminthes > Trematoda > Plagiorchiida > Troglotrematidae > Paragonimus > Paragonimus westermani. The sequence continues at coordinate 142,971 of QNGE01000854.1, forward strand.
GTCAGGTTGTACTCAAAACTGCTCCGTTAGCGTTGCTCGGCGAGAGAAGAACTTGTGACCATCTGCGTGGGAAAAGCTGTGTGCACTGTAATTAATGTTCCCCTTCTTGATGAGTTGGTAGCTGCTCTACTGGGTAACCACTCGAAACATTCCGGCGTCAGTGTGCCTCCTGGAGGAGTGGATATACATTTGCTAATTTGAGGAAAAGTAACCAGCGACTTGCTAACATTCTCCGGATTGAAACAATTCTTAATTGTTTTTGGCTAAAGGTGTTCGTATGACGAACTCAGCTTTTAATCAAAGTATTAGGATTGGAATGACAAAAGCCGGATCACAACTGGTCAGTCGTAAACATGGAGGTTAGTCTAAATATTTGTGACGCTTTCTTCGGGAAACATTAGTAGAGCAAATAATCAACGAAGCATTTTTACAATGTGTTATGTTTGAATGGTTACTTATAACTAACCTGGTTTTGTTCGATATTAGGCTAAACTTTTCAAGACTGAGCAACTGTTACAAAGTGTGAAATTTCGTTCTGCTACTAAAAGCAAAGCCAAAGCGGAACACATTTTACATTCTATAAACTGTGGAAAAGTGTGACGGAAAAACAGCATAATGTACATTTTTCTAACCTGTCTTGAAAGATTATTAAAGTTCGATGAACAACGGATGTTGTCTCGAGTTGAAAATTCGAACAGGAAGTCAAATTTTGATCTAATTTGTATGTGAAATCTTAGAGAGTTAGCCAACCTCATGTGTGCTTCGAACTCACGAGTAAATAGAGAATAGTACTCGGTTATCGCTGGTCAGATTTACTGGATTCATCGTTATTTTTAGGCGCTCATTACCGTCAAAAATCGTACCCGTTTTGTTTAGACAACTTGCAATATCACAAATAACATTTATCTATTGGTCGGAATATTGTGAGTCGATTCTCAGAGTGAACTGATCCAGCTGTGTATAACTTTAATATTCGGCATAAATTGGAACAGCCACGAATACGATTTTTCCGTAGACTGCAAAATTAGGTCCAACATAGTTGTTTGATGATCACTTCTGTATAGTGCGCGTTACAATTCTATAAAACCGTTGTTGTAAGCCTGGTTCGACTGTAAATGATTATTAATTGTGATTATGTGAACACAAAATGTTCTCATCAATTCCATTCAATAAGTTTTGTATATGGTCACACCTGGTTGACTTCAGCCAGCGTCTAGACACAGTCAGGTTATCTACTCTTCAAAAAGCGTTAAGCGCACTTTATGCCAATCTTACAATAAATCAGTTGTTACTGACAGGTGATCGATCAAGGTCATCTGATTGTACAATGAGAAATGAATGAATCGATTAATCTCGGTTGAAACAGTTATTGAGATATCAGCGTATTGACCAGTTTTAACAGATTTGCTTATCTTAATACAAAGGTGTGTGCTCATGGTCAATGACTAGTTGGACAATTTGCATTTTGTAAGAACCACTGAAATTTTAAAACAGCATTTACAAACTACTGCCATTTGAACAGTTCATGAAAATATGTAAAGTGTAACTCAATAAATGACTAATGTTAAACTAGAGCAAAATATTCCGTTGCTGCACCCTCTCCAGTTATTTTGCATCTAAACAGATGTCCATGGAAAGTAATCCTCGGTTTTAAATCCGAAAGGTTTTAGCAGAGATATTAAAATGAATATTTTATCTGAACCTCGACGAACAACCTTAAGCCTGAAGCACCAGGATCCGATTGACATGTCGGACAAAACAATCAGAATGTGAACAGTTCGAATTCATCTCGTAAGTCGGATAAACATCCAGGCATATGACAAGAGTGGTCCCGAAAAAAGGATGGAGGTATTGGGTTATAAGACATATCATGCAAAAAACTAGTCTGAATATTGCTCACAGATAAATATGGCTTGGTACTCAGACTAGACAGTCGCTTGGGCAATCTGATCATTATTCACATGTAAAATGTGACTTGGTGTTTGGGTGTCATAATTCGTTGCTGCATGATATGGCATTGTGGTGCACTGTCTAACACGGCTGCTTCAGAAATAACTAGATGAGGGTTCAAATCGTGGTCATGGCATGACTGTGTGCTACTGGTAATGAGTAACTAGAACGGAACCCAGGTCAGGTGGTCCGTTTCTGAAGGGTTCACCGAATAGGGCATGCGAATGGAAAGGCCTGCGTCCCAGATGAGTGATGCACATATTAGTTGAACGGTACAACAACAGCTTAAAATTTGTCAGTTGTTTTGGGGCGAACAAACAAAGGCAGTTGGCAACATTGCCGTTTTTTCGTTCTTACTGATGTGTAGCATTCTTCCTATTTTAAAACCCCACACACTTTTCAGGTCATCAGTGTAGGAGTCACCTACATAAACAAGTCAAACGGAATCAAAGCATTTCGAGATATTTTATTCACAATACACCAAAATGCCACAATAAAGAAATGTTCCTAGAATTAGGCCTCTTGGAGTGAAAAACGCGTCCAGCTTACTGACTTCATTCCGACGACAGATAACAGTGTTCTGACCAGCAGAGCTTAGAAAAATTTGATACGACGAAAAGCGTGGATAACAGAAACGCTGCCGATGAAAGACACTGTGAACAGTTTATAGACGTTCACAACGTACGGAAACCGGAAGACTTATAACCAGTGCAACATCCAAGGGGTTAACCATTCTAAGGAAATTATTTCCGTGAAAGTGTCCTCATTACCGTTGTGGTTCACATGATTCAATGTCCCTTAGACAGCAGAAGACCTGACAGTTGATTGTGTTTTTGATTTCAAGCTGAGAAGTAAGTTTCACGAAAAGGTGATAAAAATTCCCGTAATCATTCTGTTGGGTACCCTATCCACCGGTTCATCTGTCATTCCAATGACAAGTAGTTTGCCCAAGTTGGTTGACGTCTGTGTCAATAGATAGTCTAGCATTTTTCAGATTGATCTTTTCAGTGAAGATCATGGGTTAGCACTTATATGGTCGGCCAAATAAGATACCCAGGTTTGTGAATCCGGAATATCTGTAATGAATCGTATCAACTACTCAACTTTTTCAGGGTTATTTAACACTAGCCTGAAACTCTGGGCAGCTGGTTAAATCATATTCTCCACAGGATATTCTTCTTACGCCTAAACATTCATTCAAAGTGTTAACATACTGCCCTGACCTCTTGTTATATGGGGCTCCTTGTTCTCCGATCAGGTGCTTTTGCCACGTCTATTTGCAGTAATCGGTTGACAGGTTGACCCTGAAAGTTTGGCACCGCGAAACACACTTTTGCCTGCTCTCCTTCCAACGAGACCACTGTAGAAGCGATTACAGTTACATGCGGAATCGGTTCCAGAACATGCTAGTTGGTAACGATCGTAGTTAATCACAGATGAGAAGCTCGTCTTCCTCATTTGCAGCTGATGAACGTGTATGGGTTGCAACGTCAGTGTTACAAAACGAAGCACACTAAGTAGGTTTTCAAAATGTACAATCTTTGTGCAGCCATTTTTGTATATCATACAGAACTATGCAAGCTGCCAGCCCGGTCTGTAAAGACTAGCATTTACCTTTGCCAAACGTAACAGCTGTCGTTACATTAAGCATTCTTCAAGTGTGTCGCCTACAGTGTGACAACTGACGTGAAAACACATAGTGTGCTATGTGTGCAATAGAGTTATGGTTCTGTTGTATGCACCTATGCACCGTCTACTAATTATCTTCTAGCTGTAAAAGTGACTGGACTAATCAGTTCCGGCTTGTGTGTATCTTGAAAAATAGCATATCACCGGGAGTTTATTCACTTGAACTCAAAATACTACTATATGTAGCTGATAAAAATGCTGTTGGAATGTGAATAACACTAAAAACGGTTTCGGAGAAAGATCCCAGCGGAAGATAGCATTTGTAAACAACAGCTGATGTATGTCTATACATAACCAAACATTATAACACAACTCTAACACCTCTTTAGTTTGCTTCGAATGCCTAACCACTATCTGCATTCGGACAGCGATTCAGTCTGGAAAAACTGTTACATCGAAACATTCTACTACGTTTGAGATCAATATTTTAGATACGCCCAGTTATCCATAGGAGGAGAGGCGTGGCAAGCATGTATGTTTTGAATGTTCGATCCTCTAGCTAAATACTACACACTTATATGGGTTCGATGTGGGTCGTAAATAAAACTTTGCTGGGGCAAGAGGTGACAGTCAGTTGTATCTGTCTGGTTTGAGTCATCAGACTTAGTTATATAGCACTGATCGTCTGAACTGCACGAAGTCCGCCGGAGAGGCTTCACATATATGCAATCATTATATTATGGGTTGGCATAACAGCCTTGGAAGGTTCAACGTTTTAACTAGCCGTTTTTGAGCGCACAATGCTGGTGAGAGTAGACGAATTGCAATGACCTCTTTGACCTGTCTCAACTGTACCCCACATATTCGATAGAATGGCTTGAGTGAACTGGCCAAATTTATCAGGTGATTTGACTCGACCATATGCTCAGCGACAGCAGACCAACCGGGCCTTGGCGATCCTCGGTATACCTGGAAGGTATAAAATAGTTATGATGAAACTGCAGTTGTTTTGCAACGATTCATATGATTTCCTGAACATATATTCCCGGTTATTGTTTGGTTACGTAACACTTGTCGACGAACACATTCTTGCTAGGGCTTTAGATATATTTCAGGAAAGACGTTGTCATATCGTGCTCTGCAAATACAACGTAGATAGCACCTCATTTTTTAAATAACATATGATATTTTGTCATATTTTATGAGGAACTGGACTGAATTCACCTAGACTAATGTAAACTATGATGTGGAGTTTAACTGTTGTTTGGTCTGAGACCTTCTTATCACCAGATGTCGGGACAAAATGGCGTAGCGGTCTATTCACCAAAGGGCTGGAGGATGCGATGGACATTTGCATTCGCTTTGCTTTGCAACGATTGCCCAGAGAAAAGGAATTCGTGCGAATTGTATTTTACACTACCAGAAACTTCTATACACCAGATCGATTGAAGAAGAAAGAAAGGCTTATTAGGGAAATCTGGATGAATAATGGTTATCAGGAAACAATCACGAATATTTGTAGTAAGGAGTAAGAACCAAAAGCCGCAGTACGGAGGAAAAAAACACGTTTCTCCAAACACATTTCGTTGGTAACCATCTGGCCAACAGCGTTAGCCATGAAATGACAACAGGGTTGTAGCACTAGTTGCGCGTTCCGCTATGTACGAAGTGCTGATTGTTCACTGAGGTGTTATACATTAACACCATCAACCCGTTTGTTGTGAACTATGCCAGTTCATCTGCACCACACAGACTTGCAGGCTATATAGACGGAACAGACTGGTACTTGCAGCAACCTGTGACGAAGTACATTCCTAATTGTTTATCAACCGTAGTGTAATGTTACAATCTATTGACCATGGTGAAAACGGAAAACCTAGCATCACTGGTCGCCAAACACAACTTGGCAAACGGTGACCCAGTTGGTCCAGCCCAACTGCTCAACACATTGTGGTGTACTTGCTGACGGGAATTACAGGCGACCAGTGAAACGAACGTAATGCTTTGCCATCGAACCCCTTGTACACAGAGGACACCGACGTAAATAACCTCAACGTGGACCTGATTACATCACGGACACGCGAACAAATGGGGTTATCTGGTTAGTCTTTTCTGCTGCTGATGTGTGCAGTCTCGCAAGAAAATTCTGGTTCCATCTTAATGTTTGATGAGAGAAAACCGAAATGTTAACAACTTGCTCTGTTTCGATTCAACACACCCTGTGCGCGAAACGATAAGCCAGCAAATCGATGGAGAAAGTTGAATCAATCTTGAAAAAGCAGGTTTCAAGAGCTGATACTGGTCATCACTTAGATAAAAAGATTACATATTTGGTAAATTAGGTTTGTCGACCTCACAACCATTCTACATTTCCAAAGAACTGCTTTCGTTTATTAAATTTGCGGACATTTTAGGAACGAAAGAAATATGCATCGAATTAACACTTAATACACTCTCAGGTATTTAACTACACTCAAATATTAACTTGAACCGAGGCGCAAGTGTTTGTTTTCCATAATGTTCAAAATCAACCTGTTTGGTCCGCGGAAGATGGTTTCGAAATTTTTGACATACAGTGATTAGTGATGTGAGGAAATCAGCTTACATCTAATGGCTAACCTCGACACCCGTTCATCGTCAGAAAAGTGTAAATGGGTATAGACATTAACTTCGGCTGATCGACAAACTCACTTGTTAAGTGTGAACTTTCTTCACAGCCGTCCCTCGATTTCAAGCCTTCAGATGAGTTGTTTTGTCAGATAGCCCGTCATACAAATTAATAACCGGCATATTTTCACTTAAACTACTGATTATCACGCGACTGTATGGTTGCCTCAGGACAGGAAAAACAATTGAAGTTATACATGTGAATGGTCGTTTTTAAGGATCACGGATGACTTTTTTGCTTCAAATTATCCTCTTCGATAAACATCACTAGGAATGCCACTATTCGCTAAAAATTTGGTCACCACGCATGTTGCTCAACGAAAGCCACAGCGTAACGGAATTAGTTTGTAAGATGTATGGGTTTTAGTTTACAAGTTGCAATAATCGAATGTTCCTAAGTAAGAATAATACAGACAGAGGCAATCGATTAACCAATTGTGGTATTTTAACGTATTTATAACGTTTGTTTGTTATTTGGCAAAATCAGTTTAACACACAAATATTTACCTAGGAACATAGTAGTTACTATCTAACGATCAATGACAAAGAGCTTTTGTCTGCCTAGGCTTTCTAGCCAGAAAGGCAGAGTCAAAATTAAAAACGCAAGTAATCGTTACTTTTAATTAGGAAACTCTTACTTGGCTTCCCAATTTTGTCGTGCTTCAGTCGATCGTTAGGCAAACTTCAAAAAGATGGCTTTTAAGCTTTGATAAACTAAGCGATATAGCCTTAAAAGTGATACATAAAACACAACTATCTGAAGTGCACACCAAACAACCAATGATTAATCGAATTGTGTCCCAGTTACACACTCGTTTACAGCACATTTTGGTTGTGTTAGCTAAAAATCTTCTGCCAGATTTTTGTTGGAAACTATTTCAATCGGAGTCGCAAAATTCATTCAGCCAAGACTTGGATAGCAGTTCACACCTCCTGCATCGTACTAGCGATGATCTCGAGACTACGGTTATCATAAAGAAGAAACTACAGACTGTAGAAATTTGTTACCTCTGAAAATAGCAAAACCACTGGACGAGACGCTGAACAAACGTCAAAGCGGCATTCTCATGATTTTCATTGTCTATCAAACGGATGTACAGCAACCACCGGAGATTCCACCGCTTAATCAAAGCAGAGTTGCATTCCAAATATAGTTGTTTATCACTTTTCATTGGATATTGCGTCTTGTGAAGACAGAAATTCTGACAGTCTATCTGAAATTAGGTCATTTCACAATTCAAGCGGTTTCAAAATATCCTTCCAACAAATAGTTTATATAACCCTTATAGACTTGTTAGAATTGCAGTATAGCGAGTTGCCTTTTATTAAACAGCGTGAATATTCCGAGCTTCCCGTTAAGTGGAGACATTGCTGGTCCTTAGTTGAGATATAAATCAACCTGGATAGACTGTCGATACGAAAAGATGGGTGAAATAACCCTAAAATTGTAAGGTATAATCCAATAAATTATAAAGTCGACTTGTTGCGAAACTTTCTGAGGCAATAAGTCGTCTGCATTGAGTCTTAGACACGTTTCGCAAGTTGCCGGCACTTGGGATGTTATCGCTTAACTTCAGCCTAACGAAACGAGTTACCAAACTCTACCAGAACAAATACGAGGAACACGCAAAAGATGGCTAAGTTTCCAGAACGCTTAGATCTGATACGTTATCCCAAGTTCTGAGTCACTCAAGATGGTGAAGCAGATTCTGTAACTATACTGTCACCATACTGAAATTAATGAATTACTGAATTCGGTGAATCTTACTTGCTCAGCGGCAACGAATTTTCTAAAGATTATTGTGTTCTTGAACACATATTAATTAGAATATTTAAAAATATATACTTTAACGAACCGTCGCTGACTTACGGTCGATTTCAGCCGGTGTGAAGTTTGCACAACTCAGAAAGACGGAACATTTAGTGCTATCGACTTAATCAACAGTTAGTTTAACTGCTTATCAGTGGACGAGAGAAACTCAATCAAAGAAAGCAATGAATGTATAAGAGCTATCCTGTTCCACTCTAAGCTCCGTGAATCGTTCGAGTGCTGTGTTTGAGTGTGCAAAGTTTTGTATTTATTGTATAATTATTACTTGTGAGGAACTAGGTTGCAATTTTATGCAAAGATTAATCATCCATTAACAAAGCACTAAACACGGCTGAGTCTAATCAATAATAGTTCACTACGACAAACCATTTGTGCTGTTCTCAAATGAAAAGATTAACGCGAAATTGCTTGGTCACATGCATTTGTGCTCCCAGATTCAACCCATGTCTATGACACTGGACAGGCTGTCACAGTCATTGCTGTCTTGTGAGATCGAAATCGGTAAAACCACATTTCATTACCAGAGAAACAGCTGGGAATTGCACAACTGTCCACCCTAGTATCAGGTTGCGCAATAAGTTAGCAGGAAACATCCCTTGGCAACTGAAGGAAACTTGTGGTGCACCCCAGATATTTGTGGACACAAACATTAGGACAAAGTACCAGTTTTTTTAAATTCAAATCTGCCGCTAACCTTAGTGTTCACATGATTTCAAACCAATTCAGAATACGGCTGACGTTACAGTTTTATTCCAAAGTTGATCTAATAGCCTTGTTCAAACTTGCTATACAAAAACCGATTAGTCAGGTTTCTCTCATTTTCAAAAATTACCATTAATCGATGCCCTAGCCCACTGTTCTTCTGTTGTCAAACAAGTGCCACTCGGTACTTCACATTCTCTCATTGAGTAGGGTAAGAGAAGCTTTATTGGTTGGTAATAAATTATGAAGAAAACAGTATGATTTGTATAGATAAAGCGAAATGCATGTGATCGTACATCACCGTTTACCTTCGCATTTTGTACCTTTTGTCTGAAGTACTATTTTGATTAAACATTCAACGATGTTCTTCGATCTGTTAACACATTTTCGTTTTTGCTTCCGATGAAAAATCGCGTAGTTGAGGCATAGGACTATTCATATAGAGATCGATTTTACCCGAAACGGAAACCAACTCTGATTTTAATTCTGATCTGGAATATATATTATCTGGTACCACAGATTACCACACAATTTGGCTGTCGATAAAACAGCTGATCAGCAACTTAAACCATTATTCAAAAATTCATCCGTGATAATAAAGGAACGAACCATAATAATATTGCACCCCGGATTAATGAGTACAACTTTGTGTTTAGAGAAATCATGCAACTTAAATACGGACAGAGTGATGGACCTGAATAAACTAGTTACCAAAGAAGATACTGTGAACCGGTTAGATGAGACTGTCACAGACAACTTACACAGTTCGAAATTGCTGTCTGGTAGTAAATTGACATGCTTGCGACAATGTCAAACAATGACACATTTGAAGTTCATCTGAACGCACATGCGCAGGTAGCGCGCTGAAGAATTTGGTAGATATTTGACATTCGTGTCTGATGTCACAAAGTAATTTGGTCACCTCTATCAGTTTTTGTACTGTTAGTAACTATCTATCACGTTCCTCGTTCAGTGCTGCCTTTCACGTAAGCTGCCCTTTTGTGTTTCATATTAAGGTATTAGGTGGGGTTTTGTATTAATCAGGCTATTCTGTCCAAATTGAAGATTTTCGCACAGTTCCAACAGCTCTCTTCACCCAACAGCCATTTCTATGTTTTCCAGAATATGATTTCCTCCCATATACTTTTCACTCTGAGAGTTGAATACAACGCAACTGAGAAACGATTGCGTCTGGCTGAACATTTCATGCCATCTTCAAATTCCGATATCCGAGCACACCATCCGGCTTGTTCTTCCGAAGTGTCCTTATCGAACTAGGCCGCACATTTAAAACAAGATCCAACTCGATCAGTATGTCCGACAGACACGCACTGTTTCGTCTGAATCAATTGGGTTGCAATCAAATTTCAGTAGTTGTTCACACAATAACATTCAAAAATCTGACCTGTTGCATCAAATCAAAATTTGAGTTGATATTTTCTGTTTAAAATTTTCCTTGATGAAATCACGAAGTTAACATTTCACACTTCAAATAAGAGTTTGTATGCAACCAATTGTAGACGAAATCCGTTTTGTGAACCGTTGTACTCTGCTCCATTTTCAAAAGTTCGTCTATGGACATCTATGCAACCATTTCAAACTCTTGTAACCGGTTGGTTCAAATGATTGTCAGTGATTGTCATCGACGCAGTTAAAGTTGAGACCAACTGTTCCTAAAAGCTTAGCACAACCAATTTCTGGACACTAGCTTAAAAATCTATCGCGTTCGTGTGGACTTTCCAGTCGACCTCTTCCAACCAGCAATACTACACTCGGGTTTTCTTCCTATTAGAGATCTTGCCAATAGGGTATTCCTGCCACAACCGGGATAAGAACTCGAGCCACGATTTTACGAGGCAGCTGTCCTGATCACTACGTCACTGACCTCACTGTGGGCAAGATTGAATCATAATATGTTTATCGGTAGACAAATCAATAATCCGACTTGACTTGGACACAGATGTTGATAGCAATCTATTGCACAATGCTTATTCTTGTACAGACTTATCACATGAAAATGAATAAATGAATTGCCACATAATTCAGTGTTGTTTGGGTCGACAACGTTATGTTACGGGTTTTTATCATGCGTCATCTTACATACTCTCTTTATGCTCATTGCTTCTAGATAGAAAACTATAAACAATCAACATAGATGTGTTAGCAAAACGACGCATGCAGATGAGAATGACTGGAGTATCAAAACAACACTACTGTTCCATTATGCTCGTATATCAGTCATTTATTTTGAATGTTTTCAAGAAAGGATATGTAAGTAGGTGAAAATTTGTTCATAATTCGATACCAGAAAAATGCTGAAAGTATAACAGACCTAAGGTGGTTGTAGTAAAAATGGTAGACTGAACTACAGTTGGATGGAGTCACACAGCAACCCAACCCCAACCCTAGCATTTCAACATGTCACTGTTTATGCTCACTTCAGAAGTGACTCGACTACGCAACAATGTAGCGCTTTCTGTCCGGTCTCATTCACACAAATGGTGAAGCACCTGCACTCTCACGGGCACATGAAATCTTACAGTCTTCTGGTTGGGAATAAGGCTACCAGTTACGTGATGCCTATCAAAACAGACACCGTCGTCTACCTAATACTCTTCTTTTGAACCCTGTGAGCACTATAGGACCAGACTCCCACTCCTTGTGATAGTTGCACACGGGCAGTTTTACACTACTGAACAAGCATTTGTCGTCTCAAGGGGTGTTACGTGTATGGTGTGTGTTTACTCCAAACGTGGGTATTCAGAACACGGTTCCTTGTGCCTCAGTTCGGTCAGTTGTGCTAACGTACCGTGTTCGTCATGATGGTTTGATCCAGACCACCTGAACGGCCGACTTACCTGTTTATTTTTTATAAATTGTGTCACGTGTCTGCAGCGCCAGACCGTTATCCTTCGGTGAGAAGTCGTATGATGTCTACAAATGCACGTCGACTGTCGAATAATTAAGGTGGTTCCAACTCTGCCACAGTGACCATGGCGTTCCTGTGGGGCAATCCCTTGATTACTGTGACCAGCTAATGTGCTTGCCGGCATAAACATAACTGCTCTTATAACCACTTAATTTTGCACATCAACCAGACGATAAATGAAACGACATGAGTTCTTCTTGCTGAAAATGCTTGAAATGCCTCTGATCATGGGTTTACTTTATCAACCACACTTAGCGAGGGTTGCCCAATTCAGACTGAATCAGAAATTCTCGGTTTGTCAGTTCGGTTGACCGTACTAGTTGATGGACGACACGAGGTAGATCGGTACACATGCCAACCGGACTCGTTTACAGACCCCACCCCTTGCGAGTTCCATGATGTCTGGTGGAAGGTATCAGGTGCAAACTAGGATATCAAGGGCAGACGACAGAATGCACCATAATGGAAGTCTCAACAAACTGCTGGTATGAATGACAAAAGTTTACTTCCAGAACAACGGCCCTTCCATTACTCCTTTCAAAGGTTAATTACGCACCTCGAATCTACCGGTCGTTTGTTATTCTGTGACTAAATGTGTTTATGTAAGTTGTCTAGAGATATAACACATCATCGTTTATCAGCTACCTTTGATTGATTCATATAGTGTCGCTAGTGTGAAATTATACAATGCTGTTAACCAACGTCAAATAATTTTTTAAGAATTGCTCACATTCAGTGAACACATTGTTAATGAGATCGGTAATTGCAAGATAGATAGAGGTTTGTCGTTTTCATGTGGGCGATTGCGTCAGGGTACACTACTGGTTGCTTTAAGGAGAAAATCTGGTCATGTGGCTACAACGATAATGCCTAACGAACCAATTGAGAAATGCATCGCAATTCTGAGATTAACAAAAACACCGCAGTCATCGATTGAATGGTCAGGTTCACTATCCTATTCAGGAAATGACAAGAAAAATTTACCAAGCAACACGATTAAAGCCTAGTCATGAATGGGTCAGACTTTCTTGTGTGTCTGTATGATTGTACCCTAAACATGCATATTAAGCGGTGCGTATGAGCGAGCCCATAAAATTTAGAATACAACAGGCCAAGCAACTGAATTAGTCTAATGAGAAATACTGACTTGATTGTTTTGACACAAACTGTACTAATTTTCCAGTGAGTGTCGGATCACGTCCAAAGATACAAAGATGAAACAGGAATGTATTCATGCGAATGAACAAAACTGTCAGAATGTTGTTAACCAAACAATACTCGACTTCAAGATTGACTGATTATTTGACGACATGTCAGCTGAGTATGAATGTTAAATTTGTTAGCTCTGGGCATAGTCTTATAACTCAGTTAGTAATGCAGTTACCGTCACTGGATCCGGTTCTCCGGCCACAGGTTGGAACATAACTGAAACCAACAATTTGCGACTAGATCGATTCTGGAAGATCAGAGGAAATCACTAGCCGATGTCTGAGGCGTTTATGTTCTTTTCGTTTGTCATATTATTTGCTGTTCCTGGTGTAAACTGCTGCTCCTAAACTACCTAACTCTACAGCGAATTAACTAAGATGCACTGAACTTCGTTCACAAAATCCACTGAACAGAATGTGTTCTTGAATGCTGTGTTCAAAGTTGTTGGAGTGAAAGAGATTTAGGTTTCTTGGCGTTTGGAGAACAAACGGTATCACCCGTGTGAACTTAGGCTTTTAGCATTGTGATATTAACAGTCAGACAAGATTTATAAAGGAAAAACACAACGAGGTAACAAGCATCGTAACATTTATATGCTTCGTCAATAGTCCAGGTTTGACCAAATTTATTTCGATGTCTTTAGGCACAAACTTTCCCAATGGGTAGTAAGTTGTTGAAATTAGTTAAGTACACCTCGACACGTTTTTCCAGTTGAGATCGAAACCATTACAGAAATCACACCGTTTGAGAATCACTCATCGCTTGGGTTGTTGATCCAGAAACTGCAAGTCATTCATGTACCGACAGAGACTGATGAGAAGCCACATCCACAGTAAGTGAGATAGAACCATAAAATATCCGTATCGTGTTTATCATGTTGTTGATGAACAGACTGAGAATAACGCAACTTTAGGAGCAAGTTATAATACTCGATTTTTCAATTACCTCGGTTGGCTGAAACGTAGAGTATTACAACTTGCTCCTAACGTTGTGTTAGTCCTAATCGGTGAGTGACGCGTTCGTGACGCAAAAAGCGAGAGGTAATTGGACTGACCTGACCGTGGGCGTGGTTACCGTTGGTCAAATAGGGGCGATCTCATGTTTGTCCGAACTCCAGCAGTTCGCTTGCTGGCTTAATTATTCGCGAATGTTGCGATAATACCACTTCGTTAGTCCGAAGTTGGTCAGAAAAACATGTCCATCTATGACATTTGGTAGAGCAGAAGTTCAATAGCCATTGACATGAACGCGGTGATGGAATCATTTCCACAGACACATGTCACCCTAGGGCACCTGTGAAAATCCAAGTGGTCGAACAAGCAACATAAGGGATTGGTAGGCGTGCTTGGAAATTTGCGTATGGTATTTAAAAATAGCCGGTTGTGTTAAGATATGAGCCTCATACTAATCAGTAACAATGATACTATAACATAAGAACAAGGATAGCACAGAACTGGATATGACAAAAACGCGGCTGTACAACATAAGTAGTATATCATCTTAACATATTTGGCGGAAAGGATTAGTAAACAGTTGACAATAGAAAACTGATTATGGTTACGTGGAATGCATGAAATCGCCAAAATGTTAACAAATCCTCAAGTAAAAGGTTGAGTTGCATCCTCGAGGTGATCGGCAGAATTGGCTGACGTTTCTCGATAACTTAAATGAAAATACTAGCCTCTGCTGTCATTTAAATCCAAATTAATTACTGTGAAAGATATTTACGAAAATAGAAGGGAATGCGTGAAAATTGGTATAGCAACAGTGGTCCTGTACTATCTACTTTCTATAGCATACACTCCTCTTAGTGGTACATCGTCTAGCGGAGCGTGTTCTTAATCGGCCAAATCATATACTTTGGATGTTTCCGTTGTCACTTACAGCGAAATGGACAGTTCGAGGATGTGGTCATTTGATCACGGTTCACACATCAATTGATGACATCCACCGTACTCCGAAAAACACACTACACTTGTTGCCACCAACCGTTCGTATTCCAAACCTCCAGTTCTGCCCCCCCCACCCACTGGTGTTGCTATTAATACTTTTCTGAAGGCTAGAATCACATATTGTCCACACCAATAAAAACGTGAATTCCCAAAAATGGACACAATTCCACAAAACTCTTCCTGCGCAACACATGAATATCTATTAAGTTTTGGGTTTAATTAAATTGCCAAGTTTGGAAATGCAAATTAGTTCTTATAACTAGGATTTTGTTTGGTAAATGACCTCCTACCTGATTTGCAGCAACATCGATTCTCTTGAAAACAGTTGCTTAATGAATCCAATTTTTTCACGTAGTTGGTAGGTATGCATATTCATACAATTTGCAATGGTCTATCAGGGAGATATTCATCATGCAGTGGTATAAATCAAACACTGTTACTGGTTGATTGCAGCAGTTTCGACGTCATTCTCTGAGTTTTTTTAAAGTGCTTACCTACTAACTACGTGAAAAAATTGGATTCATTAAGCAACTGTTTTCAAGAGAATCGATGTTGCTGCAAATCAGGTAGGAGGTCATTTACCAAACAAAATCCTAGTTATAAGAACTAATTTGCATTTCCAAACTTGGCAATTTAATTAAACCCAAAACTTAATAGATATTCATGTGTTGCGCAGGAAGAGTTTTGTGGAATTGTGTCCATTTTTGGGAATTCACGTTTTTATTGGTGTGGACAGTATGTGATTCTAGCCTTCAGAAAAGTATTAATAGCAACACCAGTGGGGGGGGGCAGAACTGGAGGTTTGGAATACGAACGGTTGGTAGCAACAAGTGTAGTGTGTTTTTCGGAGTACGGTGGATGTCATCAATTGATGTTTGAACCGTGATCATATGACCACTTCAAGCATAACGGTACCGGTCCGACCAGTCATCACTTTGCTAGATAAAAACTCCTGGCTAACCGAACATGGATAACCGAAACACCGAAGTTACAGACCCTTCAAAATTGTTGGGAGTTTCTCACGTTTGCAAAATCTGTTTCGCCAACCTTTTTGTAAACAAATTTCTGGACTCGAGGTTCGCTTTTGTTAGTACACACCAGTAGCACATACTTTCGGCACAACCTAGAGTGTAGCTGTGGCCTTCGCGGTAACAGTACGCTCTGCTGAATTCTCTTTACAATAACCAGTGGTGGCTGAGAAGTCTGCGTGAACACAAAATCTGAGGCTGGTTGAGCTAAACGTCCTGCGCGTATCTTGAGAATATCAGCGTTTTTGAAATTCCATTTATATCTGTATCAGCCGACACGTCTGAATAAGTGATTTAGCAAGTAAATTTGTTACTCTTGCCTGCAAGGTTCACACGGTTTTTCCATGTGTGCTTACTAGTCTACTCACAATGCAAACTCGGTTGAGTTCAGACCGTTTCCACTGAAGTCCGTTTCGAAATAAACTTGAGTATAAGTCCTGTCCATGTTACTTACATTCATTTCAAAAGCAATGTCCGTTTTGTATGATAGTGTTCCTACTCCACTGGGAACATTCAGTAACCCTAATCAGTTGAGTAGGGAAACACAAAGAAGCGTACTGCAATTAACAAGGTTATTACGGTGTCACTAGAACGCGGCTAAAATTCTGCAAACTTGCAATCCAGCTAGCCCCGTTAGCACCGAAATTCAGCTGCTACGCAAGTTTGAAGGTTGTGTGTTCACCCGTTCGATTACGATGCAAACCAAATGCGCACATATTGCACAGTACAAAACAGCTATTGTTCATTACAGTGTTCAACACTATAAAAGACACTGCTCAATTCAGCCTGTTTCGCTGCTCCCTGAATTCATCAGGTAGACCATTTATAATCCAGACTGCAAGGCATTCCATTGTGATGACAAACTTCTGGTACAATTCTGTTTGTTAGCACAAAAAAATAACGTCAAATATTCTTTAGGGCGATTGGCCGGGAAGTTTCAAAGCAGGTTTTTGTGATACAGCTGAGAATATAACTTTACTGTACGATACGACAGCTTGTCTACAGAATAGGCTCCACGTGTGCAACAATCTTACATTTGTGAGCAAGCACAACAGGTTTTGGCGCTCGTGTATTTCTGAGGGCACAGAGCCATTGCATGCTGCCTTAAAAAAATTGTCTGTCCAACAAACAAACATGAGTACAGATGTGTTAAGTCTGGAACATAGTCTGTTGTTCAGATTAGAATTGCCTCATGATTAGAATGGCCGGAGTTCAAATCCCGGCCGTGGCAAGGATGTGCACTACTGACGAGCTCTAATGAGAGCGAAACTCGAGTCTAGTGTTTCTTTTCGAAGGAGGCTGGCTAGAAAGTCTATATGAATGCGGAGGCTGCAATCAAGTGTGACTGACGGTCAACTTCAAAATAAAACAAAATCCCCGACTACTCATCAGTAATCTAAAATATCGTCTTACAGGTTTAATGAGTTCTGTGATCTCGACCTGTCTCAGAAGTCCTAATCGCGGGGTTATCGATCGAAGTTAACAGGCAGTAACTGTGTCTCCTCTCGAGACGATCAGGCAACCTGATCATTGCTCACAAGCCAGAGAGGTTGAGCGTTCAGATTTGATAATTCGGTCGTGCCTAATGTGAGGTCAATGGCGCAGTGGTTAACACGGTTGCCTCATGATTGGAATGTTCGGAGTTCAAATCCCGGCCATGGCAAGGATATGCACTACTGACGATCTCTAATGAGAGCGAAACTCGAGTCTAGTGTTTCTTTTCGAAAGAGGCTGGCTGGAAAGTCTATCTGAATGCGGAGGCTGCGATCAAATGTGAGTGATGGTCAACTTGAAAATATGGCAGTACCGTATTTTAGTTCATTCACTGAATAATATATTTCTCTAGCAGGAATGGTATTTGTTGACGGCACATCCTGATCCATCCTAAATCTGTTCAGTAGGTTGTGTTCTCGTGAGCGATTTATTCACGGTAACGTTTAGACTCTGCCTGATGCCGGAACATTCTTCAAACACTCACGAATGTATGAAAATCAATAATTTTCTTTCAAGACCTAACCGTTTGCCGTTACGGTCACATGAACACAAGTAGCTTTGTAACCTTCTTCCATAGAACCCACAATTTCGTTTCCTACGTTTGTCCCTGTGGTATTCCACATATATAAGAAGTAGTCGTTGATTGTTGGTAAGATCAATAGTCTCCAAAACCGGTGAACATTGATTTGTCACACTCCCTATTGTTGTGAAACTTGTTCAAATTGAAACCAATCGGTTCAGATCACTCTGGTCGATTGTACAATTTTGCCGGACACGACCCATTCGTTCTCAGACTGGCGTTTAAAACGGAGAATAAGAGAGATTAAACCCGAGAATTTTTGGCGAATGTCAGTTACAAATATAGTGCGTTCGTAGTAAAAAATAACTCCATGCTAGGACACGAAGCGTAGTAAACCTGCTCCCAATAAAATCGCATTATGATGCTACAGATGTGGGACAACAAAACAAGAATGAAAACGGTCTTGGGTAGAGTTTGTTATTGGTCAAAATTCACAATATCTCGCTTTGTGTTTGTGAAAGACATTTGGGTATCGAGTGACTGAGTCAGCTATTGGCCAGGGCATCTGAAACCAGTGAACGGACTTTCTCTGCCTATTACACTGATGGGCTGAGTAATCAAATTCCGAACATTTGCTAAGGAACAAATTTTGAACGATTAGGTGGGATTCTACGGACGAAAATAAACAATCAATCTGTGTTAACTGAATGTTTGTTGCCAATCCGATTAACCATAACTGCGGTTGTGTGATTTTCGCTTACTTGTCCAGATCTATGCTGAATGACACTATTTGATTGTTCTAGACGATTTACCCTTTAGACTTAGAGTGATCTAGTGGATTGAATAATCGGTCTGGCTGCACTGAAGATTCTCTTATGGAAGCTAGTTGGCCAGCAAGTACATTCTCTTTTCTACGGTGATCGCACGAATAAACATTCTGTCACCCCGTGACGCTTGAACTGTTTTTTATACGTTTGGTCACTGAGGTATCAGCTCAATCATTCTCGTGTAATGTTTGGGTTACAACCTCTAACTCGTGTTCCAAAGCAACTGTCGAGCAGTTTTCTCTGTTTTTCCAAATATTTGATCAGGTTTCCTTTGTAGTGTAAGTCACCAGAACTGTAAAATTGATGTACTGGTCAACCCTTTCAAACTTCAATCACTTATTTCAAAATCCGGTGGGATTTTGCCCGAAATATGTTTCCTGTGCTCCGTTTTCTCTGATTCAATGAGGTGTTTTGAAGTGATGCAGCTTTCTGAAAGTCCAAAATGTTGTCAACCAAATGAGGCAAAAACACGTGAGAAACTTTTACCTTACGCCAAACAGTTTTCAAGGGAATGTTTTGATCACAAGCCACACCAGGGCCGAGGACACAAATTTGTCGCCGGTGGTCGTCATAGCTTCATGCAATAGCATATATAAAACAAACATTACATGCGTGAACATACGCTAGACATGAAAATTCACGCTGAAGGAAAAAAAATCACACAGCTGTAAACTAATTGTTGTTAAGAGTAGACGGCTCCTAATGGTGGTGGGTTCGCTGTCTTTAGGTTGCTGGACGGGCACTTCTCTAATAAGTTCAATAGGACAGGAAAGCCTCCTTAATGCCTAGCTGCCCAGCTGTCATTCATTTCGCCCAACAATAAGCCGCTTAGCTTACGTTTCGTGACTGTGCGGAGTAAATGCTCCATCTATTTAAAGATATCTAAATTGGAGGGTAAACAAACACGATCTATGAGGCCCACGTTTTCCGCTTATATTCAGTCTGCTTGTTACTTGTTAATTAGCCCCATAAAGGGAAATTGAAAACTGTAAATACAGATTTATCAGTTCAAAAAAATCCCACCATATATGCCACAACTGGACTGCGTTTGATTATCATCTTAAAATTGAAGTTTCTTAGGCGTCAACCACTTGTCTGCTCAATGGCTAGTAACTCAAAATCCTATCTGAATGAAACTAGGCTGTCCTATCCCGAAATGTTATCTCAAACATGTAACATTGTCCAGTGTGTGGTGCTGACTCCACATAAAGCCGATTTCTGGGGGTATGATTAGTCGTTTTTGTTACCAAGAGTAATTAAGTTGGTCCGAAACAAGCCGAGGGAGTTGAACGGGTAGAGATTGGCCAACCATAACAGTATCTGAATAACATTAACAGTTATCGGCGCTAGGTTCCGGACAATCATGTCCTTCAACTTACAATCGAATAAACAACGTCAAAATAAAGTTTGTAGAACATGTTTGAGCTCCAGATGCAACAGATTTGCTTGAGAATTGAAACAGAACACAATGTCTTGAGTAACGCCAATACATCACCCCGTGGAGATATAAAGGTTAGAAGCAAAAACCCGCGGTACTAAAAAAATATACGGACAGACAGGGAGAGTATAACAAACCGTATTTTGTATTCCTCGTGTAGTAAAGCTTGACGTCAGGTATACACTGGGTACTGTAACCGACACAGTCAACGGTGACATGATCCTCAGACCAAAAAACAGGTTCATTATACAAAATGAACGGGTTGCTAAAGATAATTAAGCCTACAGACTGCTTAGTAAGTTTTTTGCGGAAATACCGAAGTGAACATGGATTCTTGAGTAGCGAGAGTCAGGTCATTCTTATTTGTCAATCACAAAGTTTGGCAGTTGATTAATGCACCTTAAACAAATTGAAAGTTTATTCTGAACTAATTCCTCGTATGGACAATTCATCTTAGATCAGTTCATCATAGAATTAAGTCGTCTCGGGGCAAGTAACTCATCTGATTGATCGTTAGGTTAACAACTATGTGTGGCTGCTATTGTGTGAATACAACCGACTTCACGGGAACCTCGGATTTGAAGGGCATTTGTGACAAGCTACCCATTTGACATGCGATCTAATGCACATTACCATGTTTACGAATGGGAAATAATCAACTGGACAAAACGTATGTAAAATTCAGAAGATTCACTTCTCGCGACTCTGGACAACAGCTTCCTTTTACCCAAATCACCTGCTTCCTCACAACTGTTATCGTTCATTCGATGAGTCTTTAAGTGGTTGAGATTTGATCGGAACAAATCGTTCCAAAAACCAAATCCTTAATGAAGAAATGTTTCCCCTAAATGTGCACGCCAAGTGATATTGGTGATATTTGCAAGTTTCAATCGTACCATATTTACAAAGTTGTATTTCACGCTTGATACTTTTGGTTTACTTGTAATACTCTTGACTGACTTAGTCGTCCATTGCGAAAACAGCTTTTGTGTTTGTTGGCGCACATTTTTGTCTATCGTTTGTTCTACTGTTTAAAAAAAACAACAGTCAGAGAATTCCCCGGTATCACGTAACACACGAGAAATGAATCCTACCTTTTTCTGATTTGGAAATCTAATTAATTTAGTAGATGGGATGATCCAGACAGTAGAAGGAAATGCTAGTTCTTTGTGAAAAATAATTGGATATATGTAACTTTCATTTAATAGAACCTCATTTTCTAACTTTAAACAAATATATCGAAATTTACTAAATTCGAATCTTAAGTGGGCAAAATAATGTGACCAAATCTCGTTGTCCACCTGGAAAACACTGTCAAACACTGTGGTTTCCAATGACCTGACTGATGCGTTTGAAAATTTGAGCGACGGACACATGCAACTGTGACGACTGACGTTACAGTCGTTTTAGTCACATCTAAAAATCATTCACGCACGTCACGAGATGTGAGTTCTGTCGCCCATCCGTCTGTCTGTATGTTAGTCTTATCAGTAGGCTACCGTGTGTTTGATAGTATCATTCTGCGGACGTTGCGTTATCTACGCATTTATTTACCTTCTCTAACAACATAACTATTTCCATGTATTCATAAGATATCCGACAGAGTTCATTCCTCCATAAACACAAAGACGTGGACTCACAGCCATCTGATCTGTCTCAGGATAAGTGAACAAAATGACCGTGGCATTTGTTGGATGTTTTCTTCAATTAACCTGAAGAACAACTGTGATTGCCGTTGCTTACTCAAAATAGGCTAAGTTGGTTGGTGCACATGCATGTGCTTGCATCAGCAGCTCACTAAATAAGTGGTTGCCGTGCTCTATGATGCATACTATGGAGTTGCCAGGTATCACAAGATTGTGAGTGCGAACGGACTCACCCCGAAATTACGCGTCCCCGTTGCGTTACTCCTCACGAGTCCTCTTCGGCAAGAGCACTGTGTGACAAGAAAGTGTTCCAGGTGAACAGACCGAAATAACGGAACGTAATGCTTTGGAACATGTTCGAAGCAACATAGATGAAGAGTACAGTGCGGTTTTAATGGTCCCTCCATGTTCATACTCGAACAACAGACTCAATAATAACATTGAATAGCATGGTTTACCGGCCAGTTCCGACCGTATAACTGGCTCAGAAAGGCCGTATGCTTCATTTCATATCAATTTTACCAGTTTATTCTAGCGAACAGACGTGACACAATATCAATGGGAATTCGACAGCGCTTGGAGTGCAAAACAAACATATACACTAGTTTTTAGGGTGGGTTCCAACTGATTTCTATTGAAACCGAGTAGAGACAAAACATACGTATAGTTAGAAGAAACATAATGAACTCACCAGCTTATAGTTGCACAAGAACTTTCACTCAAAACCAACCAATGTATGCCATATGAGACTGTTTTTTGCACCGAGTTACCGAGTCTAGTATGGTTGCTGCTACGTGAAATCACGCATATCGGTCTTAAAGAACTAGCAGAATGTGCTAATTACATGTCATGACATTCTAATTCCGGATGCGCGCTGGTGTGTATATCGATTACTGATTCATTTGACATCTGTCTAGTTTGCACCAAAGTGGACGCAGACTTTGATTCCAAAAATCAGGCTGAAATCCTTTCTGTAATGACTACACTCAAGTTGAAACAGAACTGATACAGACTACCCGTCCTAGAGAACAACGTTTAAGTGGTATTTTGTACGACTGAGCAGGCGCTAGATCGATTGCCCATTCAAATTTAAGTAGGTACTTTAGCATAAGTGTTTGCAGACGAAAACGTGCGTTACTGGCACACCACATAAGCATACAGACTATGTATATAATCAAGTAGACCAACCAAATACGTACGCCCAATATTACAAAACCTATGTGATCCTTCTTTTGTCCTTCCAAGTTGAAGTATATTTTATCCTCTGACTTTTTTCAAAAATTTCGACAAATCTTTCACAAAAGAAACGTAAATGATGTATGCTGGAGTGCACGTGTATAATGACAGACACAAAAGTGTGCATACCCAAACAAAATATCTTCCTTTCTCGAGTAGCAAACTGTGAACCATCGCCCGTATAATGCAGCAGTTTCCAACCAGGTTCGGATAGGTCAAACATAACCGGGAAAATTGGCTGTTTAATTATGTGTTTGTTTTAACGACAGTGAGTGCATGGTGATATTGAACAGTTTTATCACAATAATTTTGAGCCAATAATGCAAATCGTTTTGTCAAAATATACAACCTTATTGAATAACCCTTACAAGATAGAAGATAATTGTACTCAACTTGACAACAAGTGGACTCCCTCGTGTTCGTTGCAGAAACAGTTATTCAGTGGAAATAACATGCAATGTGGGTACAGGTCTCATTGCAGATAGACACCTCAAAGTTCCACTGACATCCAGTTTGTCTATTGTACAATTTTTGAGAAATGCCAGTTCACGTTTTGGTTATTGGCTGGCTGAAACTCAATAACTGGAAAAAGCTGGTCAGGGATTCACATTGAAATTCCACTTCTCCCATGCCAAATTTCTAGTGAGCGTGAGTCAGCAGTCCGAACAGCTAGCAATTCTTCCACAACAGGTGCGAACTGGACCCAACAACCTATGTAACTAAGTATTCGGTGGTATGTACTAGTCTCCACGAACACATTGGTTTGTTAATTACGACGCTGTGAAAGTCCAACGGAGTTTTACTGAAATTACACCACATGAAATTCGCTACTACTCACCAGCATACATACCTGATAGTTAGCTGAGTAAATTCTCCGTACGTCTACGAGTTAATTTTAAACCACCGATTTTGAGGTACAGCTAATTGGTAGCTAAATGTATACTATTGTCGTCCGTCACAAAAGTTAGCACCTGAATGTTTAGAAATGATCTTCAGCTTTGTTCAATGTGAGATATTTGACTCAGTGATTACTGCAATCTCCTCATAGGAATGTTCATCGGAGTTCAACTTTCGGTTGTGGCAGCAATATGCATTAGTGATGAGACATAGCAGGAGTTATACAAAAGTTTACGGTTGAAGTTGGAACGCAATTAACTGAAAAGTTTGCAGAAATGCGGAAATTGAAATCACGCACAAGTGTTACTCGAGTGATTCCACCGATCTCTTAGGAACAAAAGTCATTGATTCGCAAGTTTGGAATCGTCTTCGGGAGTGATTTTAAACTTCCGTACGGTAGGTTAATAGCCCGTTTAATTATCTAATTTTAACTTCCATTTTTTTGATAAATAAATCCAAATATAAGAAGCCAGGACAGATTAAAATGATCAAAAATCCAGAAAATTTAGATCTGCACAAGAATTTACGAGCAGCAGATCTGACATCCAACACAGAATGCCTTCTGCTGACTTTATTTTGTTAAGTAGTTCACTGAAAAAACTAATCGCATCATGGAGATCAAACCTATATAGTTAACAGGTAATCTAAGCTAATGGTCATTAATGCCATTCCCTCAACGTTACTGCCCTCACTCAGTGAATAAAAGATTAACAAGTCTGTGGACAGAATAGACGTGAGTTTTGTGATGCGTGAGAATAGGCAACACACTATCATGACTGCTCTATTCCGATTTTTCGTTAAGCTGACTTAGTAGATGAGTCCATCTACGGAATTTGTCTACCGGGTACCGTAACATTTGGCCAGTGACTGTATCACTGCATACAGTCATCTCATCGTCTATCTTGTGCCGATATGTTCACAGTTTACGTTTACCTGTAATTAGGCTGAATACCAACATGAGACTGTAGGTGAAAAATAGTTGACCATTCTTACCACACAGATTATCAGAAGACAACCGTAAAACAGGTCATTCTTGTGGAGTTCTTGTTACTGCTACAGAAGCGTAATGCATCTATTATACAGACAACAGACCGAGGCCTCTCAGCGGTCAGTACATTTCGTATACAGGTGCCAAGAACTGCTTGTCACAATCCGAGAGTTAGCGAGATGTGTATATCAAAAGTGGGTTTCATAGTAGAGTGGCTCCTAGTTTGTTGTTCCAGAAGTTACAAGAAATCACTATTGTTGACTCAAAACGCCTTCTAGTCAAGATATAGCCAACTTTGTACATAGTGGTATATGTGAAAAACCCAACAGGGACTGCCGTCCAAAACTGTGGTAGTCTACACATTTCAGGTCTGTTGTTAAATCACTGCTAGCGATTAATAGTAATCGACTGATTCCAACCTGACTAGAATAGGGACACCTACAGGGTGTCGGGCATCCTGAGCATCACTCATACGTAGGTGTTGGGTAGTTTAGGTATAACTGGTTGATCAAATCTAATGTGACGTACTGATTACCATGAATGTCTCATTAAATGGCAGGTTTGCGTCCATGTCCGAGTTATGTCAAACATGGGCAGTACAGAAGAGCTGTGATGGGGCTTAGAGTGTAGCCTAGCGCTTCCAATCAGATGAGTTGCATGGATCTACAAGGTTTCATCTTAGTGAAGTTGTGCTTACGTTACTATAAGATTGTCAGACTATCTCAGATTTATGCAGTGGAAACTAATTCACGATTGCGGCTGTGTTGACTTCATACTTTAGTGAACCATCTCGAATAAAGAACTTCGGTTAGGTAATCAAACATTCTTCGGGATAAGCCATCTAGTTGAGACATATGAGCGAAAAATCCTCAGCTGAGTTATTAACGGAAGGTCAGTTTTAGAGCAGGCAGTTAGCTAATGTCAAAAACGTTGCGTCCAAAGCGTCATCCAGTACAACCCTTCCTAGGTGATCGCAAGTGTGCGTTTCGTTAGAATATGACGAACAAATCATCCGTTGATTTAACCTCCTCTGAACTGCGTAAACGATTCTATGAATTGTGTTGTTTTGAAATTATGTTTGGTGCGCCAGAATAATAGTCACGGCAGCCGGTGTTTTATGTACCATCGGTGCATGAACTGTGTTACAATCCCAGGTGGGACTTCCCGAAAGCAGCAATTATTTGGTTGGTCCTCTCAGTAATCTCTCTCTAACGAAAATGACATATCTACACACGGGTTGGTTTGAAACTCGTGAAATGTTGCACATGCTTGCATACTAGTGAGAATATAATTAGCTCAACTGAATCGTACCAATCTTTCAACAGTTAGCTGGCTGCCGTAGGTAACACCTACGCGCTAATTAAACGTCCTTTGAAATTCCATAGTAAGTAGCAAACGTTTCGAAGAGTTGCCTTGTTGCACTTTTAACGGTGGCTTACGTTACCAACGGTTAAGGGCGAATGAATTTACGCCTAACTCACCACAAAATTTGACAACTTAACACTTGGTTCATTGGTGTACTGAAGCGGAAAATATGTGAATTACCACGAGAACACGTCAAAAATACAACAAAAACAGGGAATTCGTGAACATCGAGCACTAAATTGAGCGAAGTGTGTGCAAGTGGAGCTGAAATAAGATAAACTTTGAATTTGTTTTGTTTTTTTCTATTCGTCTGAGTTTAGAAGGAGAGTTAGAACACGGCTAGGGATTGGTTTTTTTGATTACTTTCAGGTCACAAACCGTCTGCCGAAAAGTGGATTGCTAGAAAATAAAAGACTTTTGAATTCTTTTTCTGTGTCGCCGAAAGTCATCTACTGAAAAAGTTTGTAGTTCAGTATTTCGCAAAAATTAACTCGGGTTATGAAACATTTGTTAACTGTGTACAGGACTCGAAACATTTCTGACAAGTCCACTTGGTGGATGCTCATGACAAAATGTTATACCACTGTAGTAGTGAATCGTTTTGTGACTCAAGTTTTGATTCAGACTAGGCGATGTTTTTCAGTCCGTCTGAACAGGCACATAGTCGTTCGGCCGATATGCCTATTCGTACAACAACAGGACATAAAGGAGTGTACAGACACTGGTCGCCCTTGAGCAGGTAGCCTGCATTTAAGACTAATTCTGAGCATAAGTCTCGGTCAGTTCCTTATAGACGTACAAAGAAGAGTTTGCCCTAATAAATGCTACAAACTTTGGTTCATCTGCCCACTGATTTTGTCTCCTATGAACTGGAGTGAGTTGACAACAGGTTACTTTTCAACAACAGGAATGGGGTTTTTGTCCGCTGTGCCAATCAACCCTTATGCAGAGAAGCTGTGTGGACAGCCGTTTTCCCTAGGTGTGTAAATACGAAACTGAAACGTAACATTCAACATGTCCTCTGTGTAGATTATCTTGAAGCAGGCGCCAGTATCCTGATTAGTTTCAGATTTTGTTTAGAGAGAGTAAACCTTCAGCATCTGGTATAATAAACCGCCTTCATTTACTGACAAAATATACTTCGTCTTCAGGAGCATTCTGTGCGTTGGTAAAAGTATACATTAAAGAGCTGAAACAATCCATTCATCTTCAGATGAACGGCAAACTGGTGTGGCCTAGTGAACATTCCGTGGATACGCCTTATTTTCATATCGGCTAGGTGAATAATATAATTATCGCATACAATTCCTTCATAATTGTTCTGAAATGCTGACAAATTACCTGAATTGTACTTCCATTATGCTCTGTTCTGTGATTTGTTTACCTCGGAAGAATTGGCTTTGACTACAAGTTTATTTTTAACGCAGTTGCTTCTCGTTTGCTCGCTAATTCTGAGATTAGGTTGCTGACACTACTGAACTGAAACTCCACCAGTTGCTATCTTATGCACACCAACATTCACCCAAGAGCTATGGTCATTCACTTCAGGTCACACGACAACCATAGCAAGTGATTTCGACTTGACCGCAAAGCAAGCCACTTTGACGTTTGTCGTACAGGAAAATCGAATATTTTTTTATTAGGTGAAAACCATAAATCAATATACATGTCAGATAAGTTCGTATCTAGCAAGAACAACACAAGTCAGCTGACTTGCTTAAACGCGAGAGCAGCAACTGAATGCATATGATGTTCAGTTTAAATTAATATAAACCCACAAACTTCGACCAGTTATTCATATATTGTTCAGCTCATCAAACGACTTCGGTGATTTCCTCGTGAGTGAAAATTTCCTGAACAAACGGTTATCGAATGAAGTGAGCGGAATATCCTTCTGTTTCCTTCTTTCGAAATAATCAGATGGACTGGACACTATTCACATGATGTTGCGATTGAGCGTTTGGATGTGATCATTTAATCACACCCCTAGTTAGATTACTGGTGTTTTGCTTAGTACACTAGTCTCAGTAAAAACTAAGACGGGATGAAAATTCCGGTCAGCACGGCGATCTGTACCACTGACGAAATCTAATGAGAACAACGTTCGAGTCTGGTGCTTTCATTCGAAATGGGCTATTTCAAAGGATTGTCTGAATACAAAGTTCGCGAACAAATATGAGCAGTGTGTAAGGTGAAATATTATATAAATAGTATGCAGTCCCCTTAGTGCCAATCCTGTCTACATTACAGATGCCATACATCAATGTTCACGAAGAGTTGGGCTTTTCATACAAATATATATTTTTGACGTTAGCATTGACAAAATCCGAAAGTTTGTAAATTGTTCACGCATTTCTTCATTATATGTTATACTTGCTATATATCCCAAGAAATGTTTTTCTTGGGCGTTTCACATTCTCATGACTTCAACTAAGGCTATTCAATAATTAGAATTCTCCGTTCCACCTGTATTGCACTTTCTGTTCTAGAAGTGTTTGTTTATACCAACTATGGACGAACAGGTAATCTTCCGATGAACGCGATGACAACTGACGCACGTACATTTTTAATTCCTAAGGGTAGCGAAAGTCCACCCTTGAATACGTTATACACACACACAAATGTTCGTCTGGAAGTCGAATGACAGATTGGAAGTTTATATCCTCTCTAATTTATGCAACTAAATATCATGCAGACTGACGATCTGAGGTGAAATATGTTAAAACATTTAGCCAAAGTACTTAGTAAAACCATACCGTTTCAATCGGTTTTCTCAAATAAGTTGAGTGATTCCTTATAGTTGCGGACTTTTTATCTATAGTTTACCCTTTTTGGTAGACCGTAACGGTTGTTCGTCTCGATGTCGTCATTTTCGGCCAGGTGTCAACAGTAATGTCTACCTTGTGGAGAGAAATCGTACAAGGTGCAGTTTTAATATCACCTGCCTTTTGCATGGTACTCATTCTGACATCCACTACATAGTGGTTTGGGCTACATCGACATCACGATATCAGACGGACACAAAACTCTTCAATTTCAAGATGTTTCAGTATCGACTCTCGACAGTTCCGCAATATCACAACCACAGTCTCACGTCTCATTTAAAACTAATTTTTCATGCCAGAGCAATGAGCCGAAGAGGATACATCGTCTCAACATTACGAGAGAGTTCATACTATGAGCATTCCTGGTTGAGCCTGGTTATAGTTCACAAGTGGATAGCGGCAGTAGGAACTTATTTTGGAGAAAAAGTTTGTGACCAAGAGAAAACAAATTCCCATAGGTTGTTGAAGACAACCATGCTTCAAGTGTGTAAGTGCATGTACATGACACGGTTAGGCCACCTGTAACTGGAAGTCCCAGTCGAACGTCTAGACGTTAGTGCAATGAAACTGTTTCCAGCCTCAGCCCTAATGCATAAACAGTTTTTGTTTGGACAACTCCGTGAAATCCAATAATGGAACACCATAAGAGCCTTTTGGGTTATTTTAAGCTGGAAAAAAATTTATGGACATACGGCACGGGGATTCGGAAATATTCGTAACGAGACAGTTTAAGGTGGGAAATATATAGAACGGTATACTGGTCGGCGTGTGTACCCACATTCTGCCGGAGCGCTTAAGTCAAGCAACCCATGAGGCAAAACGAACGAAATGCGGGTATATTCCCGTCTCACGTGATTTAATGGAACAGACGACAAAACGAAGAGAAATGTTGATCTGCTATGACCTGAATGAGCTGAACACAAATTAGCAAAACAAATGTGAGGACTAGCATAACCATAAAGTTTGTCACGATCGAGGTTTGCTTATAACCTGTGTAGAGAAAAATGAAGTTAGTTTTCAGTTAGCACATTACAATAATTAGTTTAGATTAGAAGATTTTTCGAAATAAAGTTTTAAACCTAAGGAAACAACTTGAATTCAAAGATTCTCCTTCACGAGTGTTCTTGATCATTCCTGCCACAACTGGTTTTAGTAAACTTCCGTTTGGTTAACTTTCTATTCGTGTATGTTGACAAATTTGTGCCGGTAATTATTTGTCGGTGTTTTGTGGGCTGGAATTCATCATACGATTCAGATTAACCAGTCACTTAGCGTGAACTACTTCCGAGATCCTATCCTGACAGTCGATCTTCTAAATCAGTTGGGGAATTCCGTACGAAACAGTGGAGTGATTAGAGTTTCCGAGTTCTCAAGTTGATGTCGTTGGTCAACTGGTGTATCCTGAAGATGTTTGTCTTTCAAGTCTGCTGAAAGTTCACAAATAAATCCATTCCAAATTAACAATTCTGCCAGACTATCGCACCTTCCCTTTAATCAACATCACCTAGTTAATCTAAAGTTAACACAAGTTTAATTACTATTCTGGTTAGCATTAACATCACATTCTCCCCCACTAGTACTAACGTAGTTCACAGGATAGCAATGACTGTTACTGTCTACATTGGGGGCGGGGTGGTCGCTATGGACATTTCATCAGATAATCAAATTCACTACCATTCTTTCCTAGCCAGCAATTTTCAGAACTTCTCTTGCATCATTACTCAGTGAACCGACAAAGTCATTTCCGTGAATAAAGTCCCAAAAAATATCAAGTTACAAGATTTAGTCCTAAGCACACAAATATCTGCGCAAATAGTTGTCCCTTAGAACAAAATAATCTCGCTCGTATACTGTCTAAGATTGAAATCAAACATGATCGGCATTTATGTCGTGTCATAGTCAGATAATGCGCTTTATGATTCCTAACTGTTCTGAACTAGTGATTTCATGTTATTGCCCCCTACAGTAGTAGAAATCGATATGGTTTCGGTAAAAGTTTATGGAGGAAAATGAGACAAGTCGTGGTTTAAGAATTTAACCTTTCAAAACAATA
This sequence comes from Paragonimus westermani, assembly GCA_008508345.1. NCBI lineage: Eukaryota > Metazoa > Platyhelminthes > Trematoda > Plagiorchiida > Troglotrematidae > Paragonimus > Paragonimus westermani. The sequence continues at coordinate 174,157 of QNGE01000854.1, forward strand.
AAACCATTGTGGCGCAAGACGCAGTTGACCATAGACGTTATCTACCGTAAGTGCTAGTGTCAAAGTTAATGCTTCACCTTCAGACAACGTTTCTGAACTGGTATACAGCCAAAAATACCCCGTTCTGGGGTAGAACATGAGGTTGATACCGGGAATGGTTTGCAGAAAACTGCTGTTTTGGCTATACCAGCAAAATCTTGTCAATCGAACAACAGCTTTACAAGTGACAGCAAGGCATCATGTGTAGAACACCTGGTTTGTAATCTGCGTTGGTCCGCTCCGCTCATTGCCTCCACTTCACAGCTAACTTAACCGAACAGCTATCGTCTTCGTGTTAGTGAAAATGATTGGCTACCACCTCGTTTACTGTCTCCGGTCATACAACGTGTGTCACCGGAATCCAGCTGTGAAATACATAGCGTAAATAATATGCAGGTAGATATTTTTGATTCCTATAGCTGATCGTTCACGATGCCACGCCGTTCGGCTTTGACGAACGTGAAAGCTCCCCCCCCCATGATAGATGGATATAGGTCTTCTCCAATACAAGTCGTCAGTCTAGTCTAGATGGGTCATGTTTGAGATATCAGAAAGTCGTTGCCCACATTCTGTGTGTAGCAAAGGGCGCTACATTATTCCGTCTGAACGCAACTGAACGAAAGTGGAGAAAATGATCCAATTCAGTGTTACGGAGCGCGTTTGGTGGTTTTTTGTATTAGAGAAGACAATACTGCCAAAAAAAACATTTATGCATGGTTGATTGACACATGCTTGTTATTGACTAACTCAAAAAGTGTGAGTCAGTCCAGCGAACCTGTACATTCCTGACATATAACGATCATTGACCAAATGCAGACATGAAGATATGTCACAGGTGAATGAAATGATAAGCTGATCCTCACACACAGGTCCTGGAAGGGAGTTGTGTTCCTAATTGCCACTGCTTACTTCCCAGACCTCGTTTAGTCAGCACAGTCTGACAGATGTTTTAATGCGAAGTACAAACGAAGTAAGGCTTAGTTCAAAGATGATTCCTCAAGCACCGCTACCTCCACGGATAATTATGTGTACTGTACAAAATTACCCAGGTCAAGGGGGGAATGCCCAACCAACCAAACAGGATGAAAGGTGATGCTGAAACTTCAACCAATGGCTCAACCAACTGAACAATAACAGTATGCAATTCACGCTCGATCAAAATCCAAACACCTTCTAACTGTTTAGTGCAGTTAAACTGCACAAACTCTCAGCATGAGCCAATGTTGGGTTAACGTTTAGAACGTTCGACTATACCATAGCACCGTCAACTTCATAATCTCATTTTCACAAAAACAATCCGACGGACATGCTTGGAAACAGTGGCAATGATGTACCGTAAAGATTGCGTAATTTTGAGTTGTAGACGAAACGGAAAGCCCAGCCATTGACAGAATTACTTTTTTCGTTATTAAAACCTACTGCGCGTTCAATGCCCCTGACTCTGTTCGGGAGTTCGTTGTGAATGTTATTTCGTGGTTACTTGTCCGCTAATTGTGTTTTGCTAGACAGCCTGAGTTCCAAACAGGCACTTAATTTCTTTGGCAATATATTCTTTATATCCACTTTCGTATAAAAATAATGCCGATCATGTGAAGAACTTAATCAGTGTCTACATGATCCTGTCTGTTAGGATCAGAATACGTTTGCACATGGAGTCTTGAATGTCTTGTCTTCAGTTACAAGCGTTATCTTTAGATGGCAGTATCCGTGTGTATCCAGGACGTGTATGACTCGTCTATAGCAGACTCAGACGGACAAATACAGTCTGCTTAGGAGTGTTAATTTATATTGCTTCTAACCACAAAAGACAGAAGTGATGCCTGTGGTATTTCATTATGCTTGCTTTTAGGTGGAATCGGAAAGGCACCTCCAATGTGTTCTCGCATTACTCATATAGAAACAATTTAACCGAGCACCCGGAACGCTAACCCTTTCATTATGGCCTGAGATGTTTAGTTATTTTGGCTACTAGTTTCATGTGCATCGCTTGGAATTTTATGCGATTAATATGTAACATGTTTACATCCCCCAGAGTGGATATAACGTCTACTTCGGATGGTCAGTTTGCACTATTTATGGTTCATGCACCAGTTGCTTTCAAACACGGCAAAGAGGCGAAAACAAAATCTTGCGATCAACCGTTTACTAATAGGCAAACATGCCGAAGAAAATTTAGAAGTCAGAAATGTAGATTGTTATTTTCTGATGAGAAACAAAGGTGACAGGTTGTTCTAATTGGGCTAATTCTTATCACAATTGTCCTTCAAAAACGTTTATGGTTGCAGTATAAAAGAGCAACCTAAAACTATCAACGTACATGTCAATAATCGATATGAATGAGGATTAACGTTGACTAACTCAGCTAAACTCTCTAACTGTAAAACATCCAGCCAGTTAGTCAGCGGTGTTATGCAACTATACACACACGTTAAGAAACCATCTACACAAGTGTTCGAGAACTTACTTTGGATGTGGTACAGTCTACTCCTACCACGAATTTGGATAAACGAGATACAGTGTAGCTACGACACAGATTTCATTACAAGATTTAGTGCACACTAAACCGACGGTTTATACCTCAATGTGAGTTGGCAAGTGTAAACGATTAGGAAAACCAACACTTTTGAGTTAGCATGCACTGTTTCTTCCGTGATAACATCAACCGTGCAAAAAACTGTTTCTGAATGAACAATAAAGGTTTCACTTTTCGCATATCAACATCTACAATATAGCACAGCGATCGGTCGTGTGATTTTGTATACTGAACGGGAAACGCTGTTGCCGTCTTCCATTGACGCTACTGCACTGGCACATGGCTCCCAATGAATCATGCAGACTCCTTATTTATGTACGTGTCTTCGACCCATTTTGGTATGTGCCCTATAGCCCTTGTTCACAGGTGGCACTCTGGTCAGTCTAGTTAGAATACCGATTAGATATGGAGCGTTGTATGTGTTCAGACAAACTCACGTTTCTAGTTGATGTCAAGTAACTAAATTTTGTACTTTTTGTTTCTGGTGTTGCTCTCAGACAGTTCAGACTGATGGTCATCTTCCGGAACTAGTTATTTGTGGAGTCGCTGTTACCACAATGGTGACAGTGATGGCGCAATGCTTTGACAATCGTCATTGGAACAGATTCAGTCAACATTTTACGGGTGATGTTTTTTAGATTCAATCCGTTCCGCTTTCAGATTCAGGCTCCGGTTAAAACTGTACTTACGGTCGATTTTTCCCATTTTGTAATCACCAAAAACATCCAGATGCATCCCAATTAGGAGTATTCGTTTCATATATTCACTACAGTCCTCAATCTCACTGAGATGTGTTTGTTGACGGCTTCCTTATAAAAGTAACACACTGAGTATAATAAATATTTCGTAATGTGTGCTATAATCAAAACCAGGTTGGTTCATCCAGTGTTCGCAGGTTAATCACATGCCTCGAAAAACTGCTACTAAATATAGTATGTTAACCCCTATTGTCTGATTTCACTAAAGCCATCGATGAGCATGGCGTCAAAGTGTGCGCATATTTCGTGCCCCATATCATGGTTGAAAATAATGTTGTGTTCTAAACAAACTTTTGTCATTAAGGTGAAAACCTTGTTATTTTGAGTGTGTTAAATAGCCTACTCAGTTTTACAGTGAAAACGCACCGAAAGTGAAACTGCGGTTTGAGCTCGATAACGTTTGTTTGCTCCACTCAATGACATCTGGGAAATGCAGCACATGTGCTGTGCTCATTGCCGTCTCCCAACGTTCAAAACTAGAATATATGGGTTGTTTTCAATTCACTAAAAGTACGATGTCTGGAACCCAAAAGCGAACATCAGATGATGTACCCCCGACACTTTATATCAGTTTCAGCTTTAAGATGTGATCTGGCAATGACAAAGTCTACTCCGCTTCAGGTTGCTGCAAGATTCAAAAAGACTTTTTTACGTCCGCCGAGTTCGTTAGAGTAATGTAATATTGCGGAATACATGGTATTTATTACTGAACCACATGACAGTGTTGAGTTGGTACGTCTCGGTATGGGACTAGCAATGATGCTTCATCCGGATATTAAAACAAACTCATATGTGAAATGAACTAACATTTTGGTGCCGTGGCACTAGGCACACTTTCAACCAATCCAAAGAACTCGACTGAGGCATTACTGTCTAGGGTACTTGCGTCTCTAGCAACAGGTTGTTATCCGGCGATCTGTAACTACGCAGATAAATTCAAACCCACGAGGAAAATATTTTGAAGCAGAAGACGTAGATTATGCAAATAAACTTCCTTCAACAAACTGAAAACTGGCTTTTTAACACAAAGATAGCTGACAAATTAGAACGAATCATTGATTCTCATACCTTCTGGGCATGTGTGGAAGGAATGCGAATGCATTTGATGTGGATTATGCGTAGACATTCAAAAACTGCTGTATATGGGCTATAGAATGTTTAAGAGAAAAGAACTGAACCAAATCAGGTGGGTAGATTATACTGTATACAGGTTGGTTCACAAAGGACAGAGTTTTTTATAGGATAGTTTAATGAGAGGACAAATAAACGTGAAGGGTGAGTAGCATAACCAAAAGCGTTCCATTTGATTTTGAGGTGAAGAGAAGATTTTCAACTCCACATAAAATGTCAAGGAGTCCGTCGTTGTGAAAGTGTTCACTGGTATGAACGAACCGCCTAATATCAGAAGTAATCTCAACGCAAAGTTATATAACCGTGAAACACTTCCAAGGCAATTGAAATTCCGTGCGATCGAAGAAACCGCAACCATATGCACTGAATACAGTGTTTTGTTGAAGAAGAGACACCATGACAACCTGAGGGAGCCGTCCGAGATGGCCAACGCTCGGACTTACTGGCCAGATAGGTGATGTCAGTTTTTGTACCCGAACAACCCTGAGCAAAGCCACCAACATCATTTGAAGAAATTATCTCTTTTCAGGTGCCGATATACAATGAAAACCTACTGTACTCTAAGAACCCTGTCATTGCATCGACGTTTGGTGCATGGAGTGCATGGAGACTATACTTCTTTGTTGAACGCTTCCTATATCTGCGATTAAGTATTCTCTCAATACTCAAGTAAATGTAACGTAGCTTCAGTACTAGTTGTGACACAGCTGAGAAGCAAACTACTCAGACTTGATCAGGAATGAAGTGTTTTAAAAATAACTTCTTGTTCTCTGTTTTTGGTATTTCATTTGTTTCGTAGATTATTAATTATGTACGATTAGGGAACGACGATGATCTACCTCAAAACAGAATATTCTTGCTAGACATCACTAGTAAACCGTTTGTGCACAGTCAACTTGTGGTAATCATTATATAAATGAGAAGACCATTTAAAAATTACTGATTGTTCAACTTCGACTGATTATGGATGTTTATCTAACGTATCGAAGTGGAAATACTCATGCGTCAGAAGTTAGTTGGTGATTACTAAGATGTCAGTCGACACAGAACAGAATCCACCTTAATCAAGTTCCACTGTGTGTGAGCGTGACGTTTTGCACCTAGAAACGTCTATTTTTCATAAGAATCCCATCAAGTTATTGTCACTATTGAGATTGTTCACTTCTCTTCAAATGCTCTGTCTACATTCGTGGATTTTTCATCTTTACACTGACAGCAATGGAGGACGAACAAGTACGGGTCGTAACAGTCGAGGTGAACAATGTAAAGTTCCATCTGAATGTGATAGACACCAATCTGATCGAGGAAGAATTCCCGGCCAATTCCGAGTCTTTGGTATGTTATAATACTCGGTTGCTTAGTTTTTACTCCAATATGTCATACACAAATAACCCACACACAACTTTCTTCAAAAATAACTAGACATGCATACTAGACAGACTAGGCACTCCACGAAAAAAACATTCTTCTGATGATTAAGAGCAGCTGATCGGAAGTACATTTGAGCATGTAGGGAAGGCTTCAGTTTTGGTCGAATTGATTCCTCAAGCATTTTCATAAGACTGGTCTGTCTTGCGAATCTTTTTAGAAGGTGCATGTTTAATTAAGGCCATAGTGGCAGATTTGGGAGAACCACACGTGGGCAATAAAGGCGTACTTCGGCTAAAACGGTACACCTCATTTCAGGCAAAACAGTGCAATAAGGCGAACTGACGTTTCTATGGTTGTATCGCATTAACTAAAAGTAATTTGGTAAATACATTCTTCGATCCGAACCTGCTTGAAGTTGCAAACAAAATAATGAATGTCAAAAACTATACGCAAGATAATCTTAAGACTTCCAACTAGTCGGCTTTTCGGGAGTCCCACTTTTCCCGTCTAGGTTCAGTTTGAACGCGCGACGTGCCCATAACAACACAACATGAGAATCTATCGCATCGCTTGTAATTTGTTTACATTTTAGCGGGCAACCCGAATAGAGTACAAGTCCAAACGGACATTAATATGGTGAACTCTATTTTATGCGGAAGAGTTCCTGCTCGTTCACTCATCTTTCTGCAGCCTCCGGCTTCCATGACGTCTAGAACATCACTTGCCACAAGAACTTCATAAGACATCAATGGTTCCAGAAACAGTCGGGTCATCTCTAGCCGTACATCAAAACATGAACAAATATAAAGCTTCTTCGACCTCCGTCTGGCAGTTGTGTCTACCTGCCTGATTGTGAGCAGTCTCTGGTTTTGCCCATTCAACAGACCTCATCTGATGCACGTCTTGATGCGCGATTCGCCTATACATGATAGGAAAGGCCGACAGACTGGTATGGTAAATCGTTCTCTAAAATTAAACACACTTTCGCTTCAGGTAGTGCCATCACACAAAAACGGTACCAAATTGCACTCTATCTCAGCTCAACTCTTCTTTTGACACACACCAGTGTACTATCCATGGCTGAAAGATTTTGTGATTTATCCTCATTTTTAAGTGAGATTTTCCTGCTGACAGTCCGAAGAAGCAAACTGAAATTGCTGGATCGCGTATCTCATAGCTTGAAATGAATGTTTAGCACTGGAACAGAACGCTGAGTATGAAAGATGTATTGCTTATCAAAAAACCTGAATATGCTTCAGAGGAATAGTTCAACGGTACTTAATGTAGGTTCTGTTAGTTATCACACCCTCATGACGGCAAACGGTGATATTTGGATTGTTCATCATATCGACCTCGTTGATGAGAATGTAATCAAGACGTGATGGTGATTGGCCCATTCGCCAACCTTTATGGTCCTCTACGTGGTGAAATAGTCCAACTTCGATTACTACCTCAAAAACTTCCTGGTATTAACTGAATGGTTCGTGTTGTCTCGCTTCGGATGATTGAAATCTCAAAGTATCACAGTTTCTGTGTAAAGCAAAGATGATATTCTACACAAAGAGTTGTGCAAGGCCTGTATCAGCATTCCTATCCAGGGAGGACATTACGTAAATATCACCAATTAAACAAGTGGTTAATAATGAAATAATTCATCCAAATAATTCTCCACTAAAGCACCTTCAAAATGCAAGTGTGACGGATATAGATATATATTTGACCGACAGTTCGGTCTCTCGGTGTATGCCAACCAATATAATCATGCATTATTTGCATTCCACAATATTTAAACACAGTAATGATTTTGTAAAGTCCGCTATAACACTCAGTTTCCTACATGCCTGTTATGTTAATTGCTAGAGGACATGTGACATTTGACTGTTTACTTATGTAGAGGGTGGTCGTACAAATTACCAGTTGGTATTTTGCCAATCAACCCAAAAACAGAAAAGGACCGGTTGACTAAACTCACACATTGCAAAAGTAAACAGATTAACATTTTCAATCGTGAGTGTTTTATTATCGCTGTCATCAAAGACCACACTACGTTAGCGGCACTCACTGATGCCTATGTGCTACAGGACAATGAAGAAAATACCAGGATTTAGACAAGACAAAACGATTATGTTTATACGCAAACATTCAGCATTAAAATGCCCGCACCGAGCACAGGGAGAACTGAGCCACAAACTAGAGTAAGACGTCAACAGGAATACACTGCATTGACGGTTTCTGTTTAACTGATGAGTAGTCGTGGATTTGGTTTATTTTCAAGTTGACNGTCGTGGCAAGGATATTGTGCACTACTGACGAGCTCTAATGAGAGCGAAACTCGAGTCTAGTGCTTCTTTTCGAAAGAGGCTGGCTGGAAAGTCTAACTGAATGCGAAGGCTGCTGTTTTATTGTTTCAATGAACTCAGCTAATTCACAGACGACTTGACCAACCAACGACAACTACCAACCCGCTTCAAGTCATCAGACATCGACACTTTGAATCGTAAGACGAACTTGACTTACGGGGATCACTTCCTTGGTGAACGACTGCATTTGTCTGCAGGTCACCGCCTATCCACTTTGCATCTTATGCCAGGCGGACACAGCATCAGTAAACTGTTCGGTGTGATGGACGATTAGTTGACGTACTTAGTGCATGGCCCTACCGTCTAAGTTTGCCAATCTTAGAACTCGTGTGGTGAGCTTCTCCACATACCTGTTTTCCATTCTGTTTATTGCTTAGCCAATGATGACATCCCACGGGAACAACCAAACGCAGACATCGGTTCATCTTTTCTACCTTCAGTGCCCAAGTTTCGCAGTCAACAATTAACATTGTCTTCACATATGTGCGACCCTCAAGCTTCAAGGAAGTGCCTGTTTTGTCGCCAGGTCTGTCGCAAGTTAGCGAACACCATCCAAGACTTGACCGCAGTAACTTTTATTTAACTATCTGTCCCTCGGCTGAAAACAAGCCGGTCGAGAACCAGTGTAATGACAACCGTTTTTCAGAAGCACTTTGCACTGTGAGGTTAAAACACGCAGTTCGAAGTATGTAACAGAACGCGGAGATGTGTCTGGCATCGTCTGCACAACCCAGAAATTGTCAGACAACACCTCGTCCTCGGCCTTCTCAAGGTCAATTGGCTTTCCATCAGGTAGGAAATGCACACCGGCATTTTGTGAGTAACAAAACGGTTTTCCACTAGTTCACTTACGACAACACTTATTAGTGATCGTGAGGGTAGAAAACCTTGATATACGTCAGTCTTGGTGCTGAAACTGTCAACTTCAAATTGAGTTGGGGTATAGGAATTAAACGGTGACAACATGGACGCAACTGTTTTGGTAAACTGTTGCGTTGAAATTTAATTCCATGTATGTAGATCGATAGACCGACTGGAACGCCCTTTGTGGTAGAGAACCACGTGAGTCGTTGACCAGCGGTACGTATGACCCTTTCCCAAAACTTAACGACGAGTCAAAGTTTGGGCAATACATCCCTACCCAGAACGAAAAAGTGTCTGTTTTTCCCCGATTTCTGTCTCCCAATGTGAGATGACGCAAAAAGCCACATTGGCTTCAGGAAGAACAATCTGACATAGATTCAGCATAACCATTCAACATTTCCAGTTGATCCGTTTTGAAGATGTCGGTCCTCCGTCGATTCGATGTTGAACGATGATACTGTAGAACACTGTTCCGAAGGATCGATGACCTCCCCTAAACAATCGTCATGATCCTGATACACATTCAAGTCAGAATGCTTCAAATTTGTCTTTTACGACGAATGCTTACACGAGTGGGTGTATTCTGTCAGGAATTCCTCTGCACTACAGAGCAGGGACAGAGTTTGATTGAGATAGCGGTCGTAATTATCGAGAATTAATGAAATTCTCCACATAGCCCATAATGATCGACTTCACCCGTAATACCTCGTTTGTTGATTGATCGAACTGCGCACGCGAACGATCCATCCGGTTTAAGATAGGTCATTGTAAGAACAGGTCGTAAGCAACCGACTTTAATGGTAATAGTGCACCAAGTAGTCTGTTTCTCGTGGCTTTGACAACGTTAAGTTTTATCGATCGGATGATGTTTGCTGAATTACTTGACAGGTGATAGACAAGCCAACATACTCCGTCAATGTTTAGTTGATCACAGGATCAAAATAGTGTTTTCGACAGATCTTGTTCTCTCGTGTCCGAACCAAAGGGGAAGATATTTCCGTATTCGTGTGGGAGTTGTTGCGACATTAAACCGTTGTAAACAGTTTGATAGAATGAAGTGAGTGAGCAGACATGTACAACGGCTAAAAACTGAGTTGCCGTGAAACGGGTAAGCCCGGGATATGGCGAATTCCTTTCAGACAGTCACGGTGACAATAAGATTCGCAATCATGTCTTTACTAATCAGTGGCCTACGTGCATCGTGTCTTAACCCATTAGTGACCGTTTCAGACATGACAACTGGTTATTGTGTGATATATTCATTAGCGTTGGTTGTGTTAATTATTTTGGAAAGACGTTCGAAACATCCGTCACGCTCATCAGTCGGTTGGCTTTATCTCCGAACAACAAATCGAAGACCAGTCTTTCCTGTTGGATGACCAGTGACACTAAATAATATAAAGTACTATTTAACTTAATGAAAGCCGAAAATGTACTTGAGATGTCAAGACAGACTTCCACAATATTGTTTCGTTGAACTAGTAGAAAAACTCAGTATTCGAAATTTACTGACGAGTTACGCAATACATACAACGATTATCTTAGGGTAGGTTCCTTGAGACAACATACATCCAGAACGCTTTGCCTCTAAACTCTTGATGAAACCACCACTCACTCTTGAGATACCGTATATAAGAGAGAAACGCGTTCATCCAAGTCCCGTTCTAAGGTGATGACACCGCATGACGGCCAGTAATTAGACGGAATTAGGCATTCATCATGACGCGCTACAATTGAATTTCGTAACTAATTTTTGCGAAGCAACGTTTTGCTCTCTCTCTCTCTCTCAACCGTTTGTGTTCAATACAGTATTTGACAATAATCAGATTGAAACACTCAGTCGATACTATCATTTTTGTGTGTTAATCCCGATTGGGTGTCTAGGCAACCAAACATTTCATTCATCAGGAATGCTTGGCAGTATTCCACGTGTGTACAGGTCATGTTCGGATCAACCGGCAAAAGATGGATCACCCATTCGAACAACATCATGTGCAACATTGCTTCGACGTATGTGTCGGCGAACACGCAATTCATAACACATTCCACTTTGGTCATACCCAATATATACAGATGGCACGGTAGTGGTGTTAAACGTGATTGTGCAAAGGACTGACAATGTCTCATCATCCACCTAAAAAGCGTTTGAACTCTGTCAACGATTAGTTATAAAATGTGCCAAAAATGATTTCCGACCATTGGGCGGTAAAACCCTTCCAGAGTTCGTCCCTTGTTTCTATGTCAGGCATCCAAAGAGTAGGGAAATTGCAAAAACGTAGGCTTTAATACTCATTTTTTACTACTTGTTAAAGTGGATTACTGCCAGTTACAATAATTCACTTCCCTTACTTCTCTCTTCGAATATTCCACTTTTCACAGGTTGTGGAGACAGCAGATGCTTATGTGGTTGTATACGCAATCGACGATCGTTCATCATTCCTCACTGCACGTTCCATCGTCAGTCACCTCTTGGGTCATTCCAAACGTTCAAGTGCTATCATGCTGACAGCAAACAAGTCTGACCTGGTGAGGACTCGCGCTGTTCCTGAGGAAGGTAAGGCCAAGTTGTTCGGATTACGTGTTTGTCGTTACAGGGTGTTGTCCCTATTCACAACCAGTTAGCAAAACATGCATGCACAACCGGTGTAACTTTAACACCGATGAATGGAATCGCTTCGCACTTGTGACCGTCTCAACGTTAAGTTCATAGAGACGTAAATGCTATGTGACGCTAAGTAAATCAATGGAGAGTAGGCTGGACGAGAAAGATCATAATACTTCGCTAAATGTTATTATTCGTGTTTGCCTACCTTGGCCGCTGTCGTCTAAACTTTGAGAATAAGGTCCCTGCTGGGCACATGATTGAACGTGGGTGTGCTTAACGCTTCTGAGTTGCCAACTTGTGGCAACCCACTTCTATCTAACGTTCAGTCAGGTTCATGGGAAGCATTGCAAAAGTCTGCCACCATATCTTTTGTAAAGGTCGACAGGATAGTCTCAGAACCATTAGCAATATACCATGGGCGGGTAAATTCTGTATTACCCCTGAAAGTTTGTCAGAAGGATGCCTCATACTGCATTTAACATAAGGTATCCTGGAAAAGCCAATGTCCCATGACCGCTAAAATGACGGTATATATTTACTCACACTTTCCTCAGAGGAATCCAGCATTCCATTACAACAGAAGTTACGTCAGTTAAAACTAAGGTACTGCTCCAAATGGCTGGACGTGTTCAATCATGTTCAGTTTATATTAAACTCTTGCTGAAATTGATAACGATCATGAAAAATGCTACCGTCAAGGTTACTATGAAAGAAGCGTGTGATCCATATCCATGCCTCAGTTGAAATACGTTGTTCACAGAATCTCGCTCATTTTAGGGTAGTTTTTGCCCATAATCAAAACGTGTTTCATAATTGAACGAGCAGTGTGTTTGATCACTTGAACGTGAGATAAAAGAGCCACCATTGTTTCGTTGACCGCTGTTGACGAGAAATGTTCGGTGTATTTGGATAGTTTATTGTACGGCCACCTACGAAACATTTCACGCAAACAAACTAGTTAGATTGAACCATGTGTTTAACTGATCGGTAATGGAAAGGATTCTACAAAACAGCCGAATCGGCACACTTCACCTGTGGGATTGTGTACTCTGGCTTACTATAAAGTCATTATTGTCCAAATTAATCGCTCAGTCGAAATCACGTTTACCTACTCACCATTCATTGTCAGCTCCAACTATTTAAGTCAGAAGTAGGAACAAGCTGTTGTCCAAGATTTCAAAACCAAAAATTCGTTGGATAAACATATCTGTTTTCATTTGCGTGGCCTTAGAGACGTTTATACCATGCTAACAACTCCAGCTGAAAAGTCGTCTAATTTTTTTCTAGGGAAGGTTTTCAGTAGACAGTGAAATATTTACGTCGGTTTCACTTCGATTGACGACTGAAACAAGCCATCACACTGAGCACTCTGAACCAAATTTCCAACCATTTTGATACAAATTCTGAATGCTGTGCCACTTACGTGAACAGAAACAATCGAAACTTTAACCACTTCTGTTGTCATGGATATCTTGAAAGGAGATACCGTAACGAACACAATGCTCCATCTATCATGTGTACTGCATCGCATTTTGACAGATGCATACTGTAGTACTTGCGCACATACACATGTCCATGGTTGTGTACATTTAGCGTTACCGAACACAAAAGTTAGACAACCTAAACAGTCATGGTACCTCACTTGTCAAGCTAATCTGTTAAACCTGAGCAGATGGTTTTGTTCACAGAGGAGCAGTTTTTTCCTCTCAGTAATTATAGCTTCCTCGATCGCGTGCGCCGTTACCCGAATTCTTACACCATGGTTGAAAACAACTTCGCCATCTGATACCAAATCTTACGTCACTTGTGAATTCTGGCATGAGTGCCAAAGGAAGTGTACTAATGAGGTCACGCCGCTCGTCATGGGTTAGGCTGCTGCTCTAAAGCCGAAGTAATTATTTAAGTTGGTATGGGAAAAGGGAGGAAAGTTGAAACAAGCAGGAATATTTTTCGCCTTTTATATGGTGGACCAATTTACAGCCCATTTTTCTTATAATGGTCCAGAATTAATTAACTAATTCAGTATCGCGCTTAGTTAGCTGCACCATATGTTAGGTCATTAGTTGGATACATCGAAAATTAATACACGTTTAAAATTAAACTTACAGTGCGTAGCGTGAATATACAGTAGCAACTGTCACAAAAATGAACAGAGTAATTTGCCCACCTATAGGCATGAGGTTGTGAATACTAAAACGGTGAGATCACTAGATTGGGTCTGTCATCTCACTCACCTTCTGATAGTTAAAAAATGTCTCATGCGTATCTCACTGCGCTAAGACAATCATAGCTTTAACAATATGAACCTGACTGAAATTAGCTAGTATCTCCCCAGTCTATACACCGATCATTTGTTCAGCGTTCAAAATCTCCACGTAGCAGCTACCACTAATTGCAATACATTATCAACGTTCTGGTCACAGGACCAAACCAACACACGTTTTTTAGCACGACCCGCATCACGATTTATTTTGGTGTCGCGAAGCGTTTTCAACCTCAAGGGGTCGCTTTCAAATCTATGACTGAACTTCTTATAATCGAATTAGAAGCAGGTTTTTGATCGTCGGTAATCAGCTTAGAAGCACCGAGTACAGGCTGAAACACGAGACGATTGTATTTTTGCAAGCTGGAAATCATCGTACACTGACAAAACACATGAGGTTATCGTCTACCTGCCAAGGGGAATTGGCCATGGCTGCCTCCACTACGAGTAGTGAGGCATTTGGACCGGCGTAGCAGTAAGCAAGTCCCAACTTTTGAACACAATCCTTCATAAACAAGCAGTCCACGACTGTTTGAGTCGGGGTGGCCTGGGGACGCGGTAATCTCTCGAAAGTTCATATGGTAGGCTGATTACTCAGCAGTGTTAGTGGATCGTAACTTACGTAAACGAAATCTATTCAACTTCAATTCTTCATTTCAAATGAGGATCATTTAAATCTCAGATAAATGAAGCTAGATTGAGTATACAGTATTCATTGATCAGCCTGTACGTGTCTAAAGTGACTACATCAGCCATGTGTTCTCTGTGGTTAGAGAATGTAACGACATCTGTAGCCACCATAGTAAACGACAAACTAATTCGGACACAAGTGGAAGTAGAGTAATACGACTTGAAACTGATTTTTCATAGGGATTAAAACTGCATTATTTAGTTGTCACTTTCCGAATCAGTTTTTGACTCTGGTGATAAAGAAAACGGAGGATGGGAATACGGTAAGCCTCGTAAGATGAGAATCGCGGTTGTGCTAGCCTGCACTACCGGAGGTAACACATTGATGGCATAAGTAATAAATCAGTGTGAAAGACGGATAAGCCTCAAAAATTGAGGTCTAACAATCTGCGCGCAACTTATGAAGCTAGTCTGAAGGCAAGCATGAAAACATCATCTTTCCTGTCGTCGCTCATATGAGTGGATGATAGGATGATATCCGTAGACATCTGACTGACTCCACTGGTTAGCTGATCTGTCTAATCAGAACTCCACCTGGTCCACATTAACCTAAGTGCTTTAAACCCAAGTAGGATGAAAATTGTTCCGCCCCTGTATTTAGCAATAAGACAAGCTAGTAAGCTGGCTCGGGATGGTCGATAATATTGAGGCGTTCGGTAGTTTGTCTAAACGCTCGGTTGTACGCCCAGTTTTGCGCGTAGATAGCGTACTGTCCAACAATAGCTTACGCATATGTACAACCCATGCGAATGTGCGGATCTACGTCATGTGCAACAGACAGTGTTCCAGTGAATTGATATTCCTAAATGTGGGACCCCCACTGTCTAATTCGGTTGAGAATGTGGTCTTCCAATGTGGGTTATAAAGGGAGGCTAGCAATCACAAACCATGGGCATCGTAAGCGCACAGGCATTCACTTGTGCTCTCCACACACGAAAGTCTCAGTACAGTGTGGTTCTGAATACGGTGATGTTGATGAGTTCGTAGGTGTGTGACTCACCGTCTGGTGAGTTAGAATCTTGTACGGTAGCAATCCTTACATCTCGCATGTAGAAAACTGTGCCACAGCAATTATACGCAACGGGGTAATACGAACGTATGGGAACCCGCACCGTGTAGTGTGTTGTGACCGTAGCATACGAAACTAACTAGAAAACAACGCATTCTTGCTTCGTTACAATGTCCTGTTTTTTGTTTAACAGTTTGCATGCACTCGTCATTGTTAATAAAATTAAGTGGTCCAACCTAAGGTTGACATGCATCACCGAAGTTGTCTCAACCGCATCAGTGTATAAACATTTATTTCGTATATGTTAACAATAAGCGCACCCATATATGCTGAGTTGTACAAACATAGCCTTAACAGCTAATCGATTAAGGAAGCAAATATTACAGAGCCAGTAAAATTGGCGGTAACCACCTTTGTGACGTGACCAGATTGGTTCCAGTTGCAGTTCGTCAATCCTAGGTAAGTACACGTGCTTGAAACCGAGTATGTAAATTCCTTGACTTCGTGCTTTGCACTCAAGCTCGCTCTCTAATATTCCGTGAATTTTACACTGGATATGTAAACATTGTCATATCCAAACACATCATCAGTAATGTAAAAATGGTGCTCCACTCACCCCAGTGTCTTTCGAATGGGGACACAGTAATATTGCTACTAACTACATCAACTAATCTTGCTATCGGGTACTCACAGTTTGGTCGGACTCACGACTATGAGTCGGTTAAACATTCGTCTGGTTTTTGTGACTAATGGCTCATATGCGAGCTATGCGTGCTGGCCACCTCAGACTCGATGGAGGCCGTGGATCAGTACCGATTCTGAGAGCATTTACAGGAAATAAGCACACACACTCTGTCTGCCTCAGTATCCCACAGAACTGCAATTTTATAAGGTAAGGAGGCACGGACACTAAAAGTGCTCAAATTTGATCGGTTTCATGTTTTTCGTCAGATATCGGGCATGTATGTAGAGTGAATTTTAAAGAAACATGATGAAGTTTGTCGTTACCAATTAGGTTGCAAGCTAGTGGTGTCTTTTGTGTTATACAGAGCTAGTAAGCTTACAATCAATTCATGACAGTCCTGTCCAAAAAGATGGGTAAACATGCACACTGGTGTTCAAAACCGGGTTAATATCCTTTAATAACTGGTATATGATGCGCCATACAGAAGGGGGCACGAAGTCTTATGATGGTGATTATTGTGTGTGTTCGTCAGTGTGGTTCTCGGTCGATTCATTGACGTGAATGAGCATTTACTTAGGTAACAGTTGCTTTGTCATTTCGTATGCTGATAGACCTGTATCTTATAATGTAACATCGGATTTATAGATGCTCATTCTTGGACGACACACTTTATATCTGGTTTGTAATTTTCACTTCTCCAGTGTACATTTGACAAGATCAATTTGGCCATAAAACACACTGTAACATTTTTCTGTTTGTGATCTCATCTTCACTTGAGAACAGGCTTGTTGCTTTAAACATTATGCTTGCATATCGCTCTATTCAGTAATCACTGACTAAAGACTTTTTGACAATTTCGTTTTCAGAGGGTAGAAACTTGGCAACCATCTACTCGTGTCCATACTATGAGATATCCACTGCTTTGAATCATCGAGTGGACGAATTGTTGGTCGGTACGGTTATGACTATTCAGGAGAGACGACGGTTGGTTGACAAAGAACGAGATCGTTTAGAACGAATGGCTAATTGTTCCGGTAACCCTCATGGATCTTTTGCAGTGCCTGGACATAGACGATCGTTGACTGCATTGAAATCGCCCACCAGCAATATTGTGAAATTTTTTCAAAAAAAGTTCTCACGAAAAAACAAACAAGAACATGGTCTACTCTGATTAGAATGTAGCTCGAACAAATCAAATGAAAATTGTTCATACACATTGTCTCAACATCTCACCATGCACACACACAAAATTCAATTCTTTATACACATCATGTTTTTTTCAATCTCATCCACAACCTTCGGTCAGCATTATCGATTCACATAGATTCATCATCATTGTGTTGCCGTGTTTTTCATTTTTAACATATGTTTGTCAAGAACATTTGGTCAAACATATGCACGCACGCACGCACACACACACACACGCACACACCCAAACCCAGTTACATGTTCTGAAAAACCAACATTGTCATGTTCACTCGGATACGCATTTACGTATTCTGGAACACGGGGGGGAGGGAGAGCAAAGAAACAGAGTTGTTTTAGTTTTATCTGTTTGCAAATAAATTTGTAAAGACTCCATATTTTACGAATGTTGTCTACAGTATGAGACGTGCATCGATTTTGCTCATCAGTTGTGGTCAAGTTAATTAGTTTGGACTACATGAGAGCGTGAATGCTATACATGCAAAACATACATCAAAAAAGTGAATTTAACCATTTAGCATTCTAAAACATTCTATGTGACTATGCGGATGGCTATAAACTGAGATTTAAAGCATGCACAAGTTCTTCTAGGTGAACCTTTGTTAGGATGGGAGTGCTTCTCGTAGTAGTAAATTGGTCGAGTACAATGAAATAAACTTCATCAGTCTACACTGAATCTTGTTTGAGTGTGCTGATCTGTGCTGAAACTTCAGTTAAACGTAGTACGAGTATACACAGTAGAAGCCTACAGCGTTCAACAGAAATCAAGTGTGTTAACTTCAATTGGGGAACATGAGGACCACGCAGTAAAGACGCAGGTATGACTGCAATCTCTACCACTGGACAACTAAAACAGCATCAAGAGTCGTTCACGTATTCTCCCTAACATTTTCAAAGGCCTTAGTCTTCATCGGATGGTATGGTTTGACCTGAACAGCTGAGTTTGTCCAACAAACACAGATAGTGTTCTTCCTAATAACGCCATCATACTCGCAGCGAAGAAGCGTGTGCACATCCACAACTAAGAACTATCCTTGATAGAATTGTGTTCTGTCATCCACAACCCGGATGTCCGATTGGGATTTGTTGCGAATGCCGCAAATACTTGTTTTCACTATCTGGAACCAAGTAACGTCTACTGATTTCCAAGCCATGATCGCGATTTGAAACAACCTTGCTGGTCACCGCCTCAATAAGTTCAAAGCGTGCACGGGCAAATCTTCACATTTAAGTATCCATTCATGTTTGTTTGTGCTTAAAACCAGGGTAACCCAATCGTCTCGAGAGAATGCACAGTAATAATCATGCCCGCAATAGAACGTTTTATCATCTCTGGGTTATTCGTTTCATCAAAGAGTACTGTTCGTAAGTCCACCAAGCTTGGTTAGCTTTGTAAAATCTGTCAGGCTATAAGAACTGCCAGTTGTGCAATCTTCTTTGTCTACTGCTAGGCAAGGCAGCAAATTAATTACATAAAGCTATACGGAAGTATACATCAAAAGTACGTGGACGACAGTTTACGTTTACGTGTGAATAATTAATCTAACTTTAGCAAATACACCTTATGGTTAGATATGTGATGGAGAACACACTTTTTTGTCCAAAACCGTCTGCTTTCCTGAGGAAACGATTCTATTTAATCAGAATGAGTGGAAGTATCCAGAAGAATCGGGAGATATTCCTTGCCATTTCTTTTACCTATTCGAATTTTATTCCACTATGATTGTTGAAAGCTTGGTGACCTTGACTACTAGATTCGGTAAACGTCCTTCCAAGTTCCGGTTCGAGAATGTTCGTAGGTCGCTGTGCGTAAAGTAAATACCTCGTAATTTCATCCTTGCTGGAGTGGGACAAAGTTGATTTTGTACCCCTCTTTTGGTTTGTCTTTTGGGAGCAATCAAAGGGATGATTACTGTAGGGCGATTGCTCATCCTCACTGCGTTCCCACTCCACAAAGCTCATTCCAGCTGTAACAAAAATCGCTCCATTCATTCTCTTGATGATCTGCGCACCATCCTCGGTGATGTTGATACTCCTGATGCGCATTCTTCTGTGGTCGGAGCTAGCTTCCGCGAACCCAATGTTTATTCGCCTCATTCTTACTCAAACACACTGGGCCGCGACGTTTCACTACTATATACGTATCTCTGCTCCTTGTCAGGAACTTCCTAAATCGGGGCACTGTTACAAATGTACTACGCCGGTCTCCGTGCTTCACCTTCGAACCATGTTCAAACACAATATATTGACCCAATAACGGCAGTTGGTTGCTCTTTGGCAACATCTTGTGTGTTTATCTGATTCTAGTTGGTCAGTCTCCGCTCCTTTGCTAATGTTCACGTGCTGATTCATCGGTCTCCCCAAAAACCAATTACCTGATCAACTGGCAGTCGTGGCACACGCTCACGCATTTGCTCGAACTGCGACTTCGCTGTTTCATGTGGCGATCAGCGGCGGGTGAACAAGGCCATTCACCCACAGCGTCTTCCTTTTTCCACTAACCACTCTTTGATTTGAAACACTGAGTTTCTTTTAACCACTTCATCAGAGCAGAAAGAAGACATATATGGCGATATGTTAATATTTCGTTTACTCACATCAGTCACAAACTCCTTGACTGTACGTTTGTTTCTTCCCATACATACGTTTGGTTGAGATGGTATGGTGTGATGCTAAATTTCTTGATTCTTAGGCATTCCAAACAGTTCCGGAACTCCTCACTTTCGACTCAGAAGCCTTGATTAGTCAATATCCTTCACGGCACACCGTGATTTGCAACGGTGTGTTCCATCGCTGCCCTGCATACGGTGGTTGCATGCCGATCGGGTATAGTGGCTGCTTCCATCCATCTTGTGACATTTTTGGCCACGGCTAAGATATACTGGTTCCGGAAGTGGTTATTCGTAAGGAGCCTATCAGGTATACCCACGAAAATCCTCAGTTTCACTGACCGGGGCTGGTTGTTTAAGATACTAACTGGGGTGATCGATGTTATTCATTAGCTAACATTTCCGGCGCACTTGCACATAACTGTTAACATTATCCCTCATTGACGGTCAGTACTTCACTTGCTCCAACACACTGTAAGTTCGTTGACATATCCTATGAGTAAGTTGATAACATTCTTCCATGATTGTCGAGCTCAACTCCGTTGGCGTAACCGGTATATTTTTTTCCCTGATGCAGTTGGCTTATTAAACTTCCCGAAATACTCAACCACAATTCTGACCACTGCACATTGAAAGCTTTTACTTTCGGACTTCCCTCGTCTCCTGGCGGTTGCCATTCAATTCCCAAATTGGTATATCCATCATCTGTGCTGCTTGTAACTTTCCTGGATCGTTCTCCTGTTCAATGCTATCAACCTCCACGACATCCTTGTGGATGCCATTCATGTGTCGCATTTGGAAAAGCAAAGCAGAGCAATAGTTATCTTTACCAGCTACATAGCGAATTGTGAAGTCATACTCCTGTGGTCGTTACACTCAACGAATCGGCTTTCCTCGAGGGTCTTTCGCTGACTTAATCCACTTCACATAGAAAAGTCTGCTAAATAAATATGACCTCCATTTTTCCAAAGTCAAGATTATACCTAAACGCTCCTTTTCTGTCGTTGAGTGACTTCATTCAGCAGGAATCAGCACCCGGCTGGCACACTCAACAATACCGCTTTCCTGTTTTGTTATAACGCCTATTCCTAAATCACCTGTATATATTGCTACACCAAGGCTGTTCAGTCACCGGTAATTTCGGGATCGGTTGTCCCTCCTTCGAAGATTGTCAGATTCTGACAAACACTTGATTGCCTTTTTCTGATCCGCCGAAACTGGCCATTTTTCTTCAAAATATCGTGCAATGGATCTGCGACATAACTGAAGTTTTCGATGGAATAGCTGTAAAACCCAAAGCGTCCAAGAAATTGTCGTAAGTTCCACTTCGATGCTGGCACCGGAGTAGCTTCAACCACCAGCAGTTTCTCGGGTAGTGGTTGGACCTCGACCTGGCCGACCTTTTAAAAACATGATACCACTGTTTGTGTAGGCGGTTTCTAGTTCAACTTAACGACCTTCAGACCGGCTTGTTCAATCTTTTACGAAACGGCTGAAGCGTACATCGTATTTTCTGCCTCATTAACACTGTAGGTGACGACGTTCCCTTTACGGACAAGAATGTTGTGCTATCTGTTCAGCATTGTACACAGCTGACCAATCTTCCCTGGCCTCGGTTCTGTCAGTGAGATCACCTCGCCAGTGTCGACCAATAAGCACTCCCGGCTTCCATCAATTTTCCGGCTAGCTTGAACTACCGCCTCATCATTCATACGGTTCACATTTTATATGTTACTAGACTGAACGCAAACCACCCAGTATACATGTGTATTGAGCAGGCTTGCTACAATGGCAATGAATAGAAATCGGAGACATTAACTCAGAAGAATTGCGACTTGAAAACTGGTTTGCACTGTCGTAAGTTGAACGAGTTAAATGTCCTGAGGCAACTGAAAATTAGAGTGGTCCAGAGGAAATGGACATGTTAACTATGCGCATGAAATGTAACAAGCAAAACAACCAAGTTTGGGATTGCGCAACATATAGTCGAGTAAACTGGACAAAGGTTAGATGGAAGAGTCACACTGCTGTCTGTCTGCTTCCGAATAAACACTTGTAAACAAGGTTTCTAGTTGACGGTAAATCTCACAGTGATACACAACCCGTTGCCACTACTGGCTCTTAGACTCTTTCAGTCGATTCCAGATTCCCATGGGATTCATTAGAAGTCAGTTATGCGAACAGCTGTTTTCGGTAATTCTCATTGGGCTTTTACAATTACATAGGGTACATGCGTTTTATATAGGAAAAACTGGAGCAAGTCATGTAGGTCATTAAGATCATTGGCACGGGGCAGATGACAGTCTACTGGAGGGGGTGGGAGTGTTGGCGAATGTGTTACACTGTTATGCGTGTCGGCCGTGAGACATGCAGTCGTCGGCGTCAAGTGGTTCACGCTTGCTTGAGTTTCAAGTGGCTTTGGAATAGTTGGCCAAGGGCGATGTAGGGTTTGCACGAACTATTTTGGGCACAGAGACAGGGGTTGTAGAGTCTGATGGCAATAGCCTCGGCCGTTGATAACAGTCGAAACGTGACAGCTCTGGAGTGGGCTTGACGAACCTCGTAGATAACTCGGAAGGCTTTATCTGGATCAGTTTGTTGACCGGTGTCAATTAAGTGGGAACCGATTGCACTAGCGATGGGCTTTATCGAGCTGTTGCGAAGACCTTTCAGAAGGTGTTCACGGATCTTTTCCGATAGCCTTCTTGTGGTTCTTCCAACGTAACCTGTCTGACAATTACAGGTGAGATGATAAACACAAAAGGACGAGGAAAACCTAGGCAAACTATCTTTGAGGTGTGGCACCAGTACCAGGCAGGTATTGAACAATAAGATTACTCCTGCTGCTGGGTAGTCCTTCTCCACTGCATTGCAAACTCGGCAAGTGATAATTTCACTGATAGAGTGATGAAAGTGGGTTTTTTATTCACCGTCTGGACAACTTCATGCCTCATTTTTGGTTGCATGTTTCTGTCCAGGAATCGCGGAGGATATCCATTTAGACTTAGCGCATCTCGAACGTGCTGGAGCTCATTGGATAAGGTGTCTGGCGTGCATATCCGTTGCGCTCTGTTTGTTAAGCAACAAACCAAATTTCGCTTATACTTCGACGGAAAAGTGTGTGTACTGGCCAGTCTACGTTTATTTCTTATGAACTGACCTTTGAATTGACCCGTCAGTTCTGCAAAGCATAGTGACATCTAGAAATGATAGTTAATATTCAATGAGTCAACCGCATCGTGCGTTCCGAGTTTCTCGGGCAATAGTTGGGATGGCTGACCACAATTCATGTCATTCAGCGTGTTATTCTATCAAAAACTTGAAACATTAAGCTCTCGTTTACAGCTTCATCAGAATGGACGGAGGATGTATGTTGGAACATAGCAACACTGTTTAAGTTCGTTAATCACGAGCGCAAAACATGCCAGTTACGTACGACAGATGGCTACTGGCAGAGAGAGAATGGACCTGCATGTACTCACACCAAGTATCACGTCAGCAACACCACAATGAGTTTCTTCAATCGCTTTTGTGCACACAATGAGCTTATTTGAAACATTACTGCGCAAACAGAACAGTTCTATTGACGCGAACTCGCTATCCGACGTTGTTTGTCTGAACGCGAGCAAATAAACTCAATGGGTTGTCATGATTTTAATACCGTGATATTAGGATTAAATATAGGTGTGTGTCAATTGCCCGTTTCTCCGTATTGGCCTGGCACGTATATATTACATCTGTACTTTTTGTACTCACGACTGACGGGAGCAAAAGAAAGCTTAACCAATCTTAACACAAGTATTCTTTCTGTCGGACGACGTTACTCCCTGAACCAATATAAGCAATAACCAATTTGTTTGAATAACCTTTGTATTCAGTGTGCTTTCTCTTGCAATATTCTATTGTCTTCTATGACGTGCATCAGGTTTCTAAAAATGTTTCGAAGCTATCATACCTGCTTGTTGCAGATGCTTCTAGACAAACATTAAGCCATAGTAGTTGCTTCAGTTAAGAGGCTGAATGGAAAATCAAGAAAACGACAGTAAATTTTTGCAAATCAGTTCACGTGTTACATGCTGCCATGGTCCGTTACTCACAACGACAAATACCACAAGTCGTATTGAATATGTGTGGAAAATCTACTAGCTAACATCCACATGTCACCCCCCGGATAAAAAACAATAGATTGAGCTACTACGGAAGAACCAATTTATAAAGGTTATCCAGAACTATCCGCTTTGCAGAAGTTTGGAAAATATCGCCAAAACAATGGTGTTCATTATCTTCATTAAGTCAAGCCCTGGCGGATAATTTTAGCTACAAGACGACGCCACGGTCACATGACCTATAGTGCTACTGGAATGTATATCCAAAAAATAAAATGTATCTCTCCGGTCAAGACAGTCGGGCACTGATCATGTCGTCAAGTAATGTGAAATCAACCCCCAAAATATCACGTATAATCGTTGGCATTCTTACGATGTATTCCCACTGGACAATCGAATGAGGTGCACGTATGCTCAAACGCAAACAAAAATAATTATTCGGAATAATTAACGAATGAAAACTGCTTTATTAAAAACCTTAATTTAATTGCGTTAATACAACTGTAAAGTCACTGATGCAATGGTCAAAGTAACTGACCCGTTAAAGTGTGGTGGAATTTCAGATCTCGGCTGTGACAGGACACAACTATTGAATTCTAACGTAAACAAACCTCCAAGCGACTGTCAGTCTTTGAAAAGGGCTGACCTTAAAGTCAGTGGTTAGTAAAAAACCACGGTCAATTTTGAACGATGCTCAATTTATACCAAGAATACCTTTACTGTAACGAAAACTAAACCATTGTAGAGAATTAATGTTAGGTGTGTAAGCGTTGACAATAGTATTCGACGAGTGTACAAGCTAGATACGTGTTACATATACGTGTTACATCCTAAACACTCCAATTTTCTTGACAAAGATATTACTAACGAGGTACCAGGCAGAACGTTTTATCAGTTTCGTAAAAGTGATGTATCAGTGTCTACGGAATAGTCAGCGGAGTGGTTTTAGACAGCTTAGTACAGCATGGCAAAAGATGCATATCGTGTGTTCAGTCCCATATCACGTTATTCGCTATCACAAAGCCGTGCAAACTGGTTTAATCATCAAGACGAATGTTGCCGCCATGGTAACGTCCAACATCTGTCTGCTTAATCTTATACCCCTAATTTCTATATCAGACAAACAAATCCTGTGTCAATTAAAGAATGATAATGACAGCCACTATTGAAAAACACAATCCTTGATAGCTTTTGAGTTCGAACTTTCAAAAGGAATGACTTAGCAGCATTTTCAAATTCGGTATTAACCAACCGGTTTAACCTCTCGAAATTGTACCAATCACTTCTTCATCGTTATTGTGTTTGTTTTTGAGTGTTCATCGTTGAGCTAGTCGTATAAAGCATCGTCGACTGAATGATACAGCTGTCCACAACCGAATATTCCGGTGTCGGCAGATCCACAATTCCTGTTTCTAATAGCACTGGACATGGTTACCTGCAATGCATAAAATATGTACGTGTCGCTTCGATAATGAATTACGTGTGAATCAGCATGCTGTATTCTAGCCGGTATTTTTGTTTCCTCAGGTAAATCGATTTGGCTTCTCTGACGCTCATTTCGACTCGGAACTGAAACTGATTCATTTCTCAAGCGAAACGGAGGAGCTCAGTCACAATTATCACTGTGGTGTAAGTTAGCATTTTTCTTAAGGCTGAAAGAATGTATGAACCAACCTATTATGAATTTCCGAAGCAATACACTCATTAATTATCTATTCGCCCCCGGAGAAGCAGCGAGGGCAAAATTGACTCAATTTTACAAAACAGGCGTTTATCAATTTTATTCTACCTTGTGAATCATCTCAAAATGTGGGATTGGATGTTCTTTTTACCACTGACAAACTAAAAATGTTGATCTTCAGAAGACTGTTTAGGATCTTTGTCACCGAAGTGAAAAGTGGAAACGTGAGCAATTGGTTGTAACGTTTGGAAACTTTGGTCTTTTCGAAGTAAACATTGTAAATTTGCAGTGAGACTGTATAGAGAAAACGGTGTGGTTCAGTTTAATAAACGCTCATTGTCTGGATAATTTTCGGCTGTTCAGCTTCTTTAATGTGTACCTGAACAAACACATTCGGCGATGAACACTTTCAAGTTTAATTACCGACAGGGTCCAGTTGGCGAACAGTTAAATCTCATTCAGTCATTTGACTCCTCGTAAGTGGATTCTCATCACAACAGAATGTTAAAAATGCAAGGTGTACGTCCAGTCTCTTTCCTACCAAAGCTGCAACATCCACAACACTTCTAGTAGTCTGTCTAAATATTTACCGAATGCTAATCTGATAAGTCAATTTTCATTTCGTACATTCAGTTCTCTTAATTGTCAACCCATCAGAAACAATAATAATGATTCATTAATTTTTCCCGGTTTCTTTCTAACCGCTCTAAATTGTACAGTCAGCCTTCTCTCTAGTTTGCTGTTCTCACCTCCAATCAGGCTAACCACTCTTCCGATTGTGCATTTGTTGTGGCGTAACAGTTGTGCACAGTAATTAACATCCCTGAGCTAGAATGCACTGTACCGTTCGAATAAGTGCGAAATTTATATCTCTCATCGAAGCACTGCTAAAGCGAATGACATACAATTGTGTATGTAACAGTCACCATCGTAACCTAGAGGATTGTTTTGATTATAGGACGTGTCTTTGTTAGTGGTGTTAGTGAAAGCCACTCTTGCAAACCGATTTCTTCACACGAAAATTTGCGTATCCTTATCGTCCTATTCTCTTTTTACATCATTCCTGACAAATTTTGTTATCGTAAGCTGAACATTGTTTATGAGTGATCGTAGCCTCAACCTCTTCAACGTGCCTCAGTCACTCCGTC
The DNA here is from genome assembly GCA_008508345.1 of Paragonimus westermani. Lineage (NCBI taxonomy): Eukaryota > Metazoa > Platyhelminthes > Trematoda > Plagiorchiida > Troglotrematidae > Paragonimus > Paragonimus westermani. The sequence continues at coordinate 201,215 of QNGE01000854.1, forward strand.
AACAGATGGCTCTAACTAGGGAGAACCATACTCTGAAAGGATGTGCTATCACAGTCAGTGACAGAGTCACATCTTCATTCTTTCCACATTAGAAGAATCGGATCTTATGGTGAGTTATTTGTAGTTACATAACACCAACGTTGATTAATCTTGCCCACAAATGGGTCTAGCTTGAGGTTCCCGATTTTCCAAAGCCTCAGTTCAACGAATCGAGGTTCTGATGGAGCATTAACCAAAATTTCAATAGTACAACGAACCTGTCCTCAAAATGAATCAGCTGGACACCTAAACTGTCCATCAAAGGGAGACAGAAGTTACGCAGAAATAAGTCGGTTTTCCAAATACTGGCTGGTTAATGGGAACAAGCCTACGTAGGTGTGTTACACTGAACTTTAAGTGGACAGCATACAGTTGGATGATCGACCTCTAGTAAAGTGATAACCTAGAATAAAACTTAATAACCTGGTGTTTTTAGCACTCAAGTGAAACAGCAGACGAATGGACGGTGAATCGCGATCAGATATTCCAGCTGGAACGACTGTGAACAACAAACGACTAATCAAAGGCAAATTTTTGTCTCACTTGCAAAACCAAATGTGTGCTATCCGTCAACAGTCTACAAAACAACTTACAACAAACTGTATACACAGTTCAGTTGAAGACATTTGAAGATAAGTCACGCTTAGACATTAATTCCAACTCGAAGACACTCACTACTACAGTTTAAACCAGTAAAGGAATTACGCACCTTCCTCGTCTATAGAGATGCTCACCTCGTCTCATCCTAGTTTTGTTCGCTTTTAGAGACAAGCGTTCTAGGAACCGGTTGTTGGTCGACCTTGACTTCGGAAGTCGTTTGCCAGTCTCGGTTAAATATTGAAATTCTCCATTCTCAAGAAAGAAACAGTGATACAATTTGAATTTATAGAAACTGGAATAAAGTCTCCGAATATCCGACTGTATAATCTGATTGATCGTGAGACGAATATACCCGTGCATGAGTTACAAAGGGAAATGCTGATGTATTCACTGTTACAAGATTCTTAAACGCTTTTGTGGTGTAATGAATGATTCTTTGACATGATTATTCCGTCTCTCTTCTAAGTTTCGCCTTCGAGCACTGTCAAATATAGACACTCCTACAGATCCTCTAGTAAACTGCATCCCCTCATTCAGATTGCCTTTAAAACCGATGTTTTTGGATTCAGAAGTTTCTCGACCAAGTTCCAACGTCAGAGAGAGAAATTAACAAACGTAAGTTACATCACCAGCCGCTATCTTCCGAAGTGAGTTTCACTTCTTTACGCTGGTTGGTTCCAAAGTTCAACTGTCAGACTGTCATCCGCTCCTGCGGGAATTAACCGACATGGACGCATGACCAGGGTTCCAAAATGTACGAGCCAGAAACGACCCCACTTCTTGAAATCTACATGAGATGAAATGCACTAGTTCGAAACTTCCCGGCCAACCCAACCACCCGAGTCTAACGCATGAACACGGGGAGAACAGTGGCCTCCGGACTGAGCTCGTTTATGACACTCACTCCGAAGACAAAATGGTTACAAACCAGATCATGTTTAAGGGGTTTGTAATCAATAGGAACACCATACCAAAGGTGGACCAATTGATGAGCCAAACAGTACAGTGATGCGCGTAGGCGGGATGTATGCATGTGAGCGTTGAGGTGGGTATTTGGGGTGCCAGAGATTTGGTCCAAGGGTTGAAGGACGAAGTGGCGCATGACCATGCCAACTATGAAGGTCACTCGCCAGTGTATTTTGTTACCCTTTGTCACAAAATTTATGGGGAACTGGCGACTTCCCCGACAGCAGGTTTGTGAAGCCCTTTGTTATTATTGTTCTTCTTGAACGGTACAGGAGAGATAAAAAAAAGTATACTGGGTGTCTGAAGTGCATCTTCTCGCATACACTCAAGTTTGTATTTTTGCGTACGATACCTGGTCATTTCACTTAAAACAGGGAGGCTTTGGTTGTGAGCATACACTCTGTGTTAGTTTGACAGCAGGACGACAGTTAATGACATTTTAATAAGGGACTGCTGTTTTGAAAACTGGAGTAGCAAGCGGTCTGTATGTTTTGAACCAATACTTTGAATCTGCAGTGTGTCATATTGGTGTACACTTGAGGAGCAGAACAGTGGTGGTGTGTTGATGATGCAGACTATGAAGATGAAAGCAACATTGGAATTGGGACGGAGCAACTTCGTGACATGCCCACAAATACCTGCTAATTAGAGCCGATCAAAAAGTCTACGCCGTCGGTGACCGAGGATGGGTCAGGTCGTAACATTTACCGAAGCTTCTATTCACAAAGGGTACAGTTAACCTGTTCTGGTATGATATAAACAACACTCGAATAGATGCTTTGTGTTCATCGTTATATCTCTTCAATTGCTCAGTGCATCGCTAACAGATTTGTGAGTGTATTCGTGAGATAATATCGCCTATTTCACTATATACTTCGAACTTTCTACCTAACAGTAATCAAGCCGTAAAAGCAAGCGTGACTTATCACTTCATACTAATGCTCGATAGTTTGTACACCGGCAGATGCCTGTTAATGAATTCTGATATATACATCCGTTCTGATTGTTTGCCTGCGACTGACGTGGTATCCCAAAGATTGAGTAAGTTTAAATGTGCGCCGGAAGATTGACCTTAATAGCAAAGAGGTTTAGTCACATATTGCCTGATGTACATTTCAGTCCATAAAACTGTGGCCACAATACTTGGCCTTAGATCCAGAGCTGAACAGCACCGGTAGCCTCGGCCTGAACGATGCAACGAGGGTGTAAACAATCTTGACGCATAGTGTGCCATGCAGTAAACATGCATAGTCCTATTTTAAGCAGATATCGACTTCAACAAATTGCGAAGGCATCCTGATACTCGGGTGAATTTTATTTTGCACTTGTGATTATAAGAAAAAAACAATAGTTCAGGTAGAATCGATGGCTCAGAGTTCATCTATGCAGGGACGTCGACAACACCCACTCTTAAGTCCCATGGAAACGGAGAACTCAGCAGGGCAGGTAGGTAAGCACTAGGACTATATCCGACACACAACACCCGTATGCTAGATTAGTAGTCACGTGAGTCACAGTGAGTCTCGTCTCATCCACGAAATGGTCGTATCGACAACGATCGGAGGCGTCATTCCGAAACGTCATTGATTTCGACCAGCGATCGATCATTCTGAGATCTCAGTGGGACCTGCAACACAATCTGAAACTAAAGCTCAACGAATGCACTGTTAAAAACATTTACCAATAGCTGCAGCCATGAGATTTCTCACCACTGCTATGGAAAATGACACAATCAGTCACTGCATTTGACAAAGTATCTATTGTGTGCACGTTTGGGGAAATTCACTGTCATCCGTAGTCGTGTCCTTAACTGTCATATTGAAATTTTTAAAATGCTAGGACGTGTAAACCAATAAACAAGACATTAAAATTCCGCATATCCACTCACACCAGATTCATGCGACTGAGTTCGACCTGTATCGTAAGCGTGAACAACAATGAAGTCGTGCACACAACGTGTACAAACAAACTCAGTTTCTTTTCACAGTTGGGTCTCATCTATAATCATAAATCTGCTACACTACTTATGAGTAAAACTTATTTTCGTTCGTTTACAGAGGCAGCAAATGCAGCAATGTCTGTTACACATGTGAAGCTCTAGCAAGGTCTTGTCTAAAACCTGACCAGGGCCACGTCTACCATAAAATATATCCATTCCTGAGTTTAGTAGAATAAATAATGGACAGGGTAAAATCGATTGTGCATGAAATATTAGAGATTTGGCCAGTCAGAATTGTGCCGCACAAGTTCACTTGAGCGAATATTGTACAGGTAAATCTCTCGCTTGATCTATTTTGAAAAAAAAGCTTCCCAGTGAAGTTTATGCCGTTTGACTGTACTCATTGCGCGTGTTTATGTTTTTCTGGACACTGAGCCTGACTCCAGACATTAGTCGCCATGTTGAATAACAATTCACAAACCTCGTAATCGTCAAACTTACAGGCTGGCTCACGACGATTCAGATTTTCGACCATGGGTCTGG